>JAECWJ010000426.1:0-42373 GCA_018150375.1 Drosophila sturtevanti | reverse complement strand
TTTTTTATTTACGAATTTGTTATTCAGCTTTTATATTAAATTATTATGAAAATAACTGAATAAATATAATACAATTTAATAATTTTTATATAAATTTATTACTATTATTTTCATTTTTATCAATTTTTGGATTAATTTTAATTTCAATCTTCTTTTTAATACTATAAGGCTTTAAGTTAATAAAACTAATAGCCTTCAAAGCTGTAAATATAGGAATTCCTTTAAGCCTTAGTATAAATTATACTCCTTCAAAATTGCAGTTTGATATCATTATTGACTATAAGACTAAATAATTGATTAAGAAGATATATTCTTATAAATAGATTTACAATCTATTGCCTAAACTTCAGCCACTTAATCGCGACAATGATTATTTTCAACAAATCATAAAGATATTGGAACATTATATTTCATTTTTGGAGCATGAGCTGGTATAGTAGGAACATCTCTAAGAATTTTAATCCGAGCAGAATTAGGACATCCAGGTGCATTAATTGGTGATGATCAAATTTATAATGTAATTGTTACTGCTCATGCCTTTATTATAATTTTTTTTATAGTAATACCAATTATAATTGGTGGATTTGGAAATTGATTAGTTCCTTTAATATTAGGAGCTCCTGATATAGCTTTCCCACGAATAAATAATATAAGTTTTTGACTATTACCTCCAGCATTATCTCTTTTATTAGTCAGAAGAATAGTAGAAAATGGAGCTGGAACAGGATGAACAGTTTACCCTCCTTTATCTGCAGGAATTGCTCATGGAGGTGCTTCAGTAGATTTAGCAATTTTTTCTTTACATCTTGCAGGAATTTCCTCAATTTTAGGAGCAGTAAATTTTATTACTACAGTAATTAATATACGATCTGTAGGTATCACTTTAGACCGGATACCTTTATTTGTATGATCAGTTGTAATTACAGCCTTATTATTATTATTATCATTACCTGTATTAGCAGGAGCTATTACAATACTTTTAACAGATCGAAATTTAAATACATCATTTTTTGATCCAGCTGGAGGGGGAGACCCTATTTTATATCAACATTTATTTTGATTTTTTGGTCATCCAGAAGTTTACATTTTAATTTTACCTGGATTTGGGATAATTTCACATATTATTAGCCAAGAATCAGGAAAGAAGGAAACTTTTGGTTCATTAGGAATAATTTATGCTATATTAGCTATTGGTTTATTAGGATTTATTGTATGAGCTCATCATATATTTACAGTAGGAATAGATGTAGATACACGAGCTTATTTTACATCTGCAACTATAATTATTGCTGTACCAACAGGTATTAAAATTTTTAGTTGATTAGCAACATTACATGGAACTCAATTATCTTATTCTCCTGCAATTTTATGAGCTCTTGGATTTGTATTCTTATTTACTGTAGGAGGTTTAACCGGAGTAGTTTTAGCAAATTCTTCAGTTGATATTATTTTACATGATACATATTATGTAGTTGCTCATTTTCATTATGTTTTATCAATAGGAGCTGTATTTGCTATTATAGCTGGGTTTATTCATTGATATCCTTTATTTACTGGATTAACACTAAATTCTAAATGATTAAAAAGTCAATTTATTATTATATTTATTGGAGTAAATTTAACATTTTTCCCTCAACATTTTTTAGGTTTAGCAGGAATACCTCGACGATATTCTGATTATCCAGATGCTTATACTACATGAAATATTATTTCTACAATTGGTTCATCAATTTCATTATTAGGAATTTTATTCTTTTTCTTTATTATTTGAGAAAGTTTAATTTCTCAACGACAAGTAATTTATCCAATTCAATTAAATTCATCTATTGAATGATATCAAAATACTCCACCGGCTGAACATAGTTATTCTGAATTACCATTATTAACTAATTAATTCTAATATGGCAGATTAGTGCAATGGATTTAAGCTCCATATATAAAGTATTTTACTTTTATTAGAATTTAATGTCTACATGAGCTAATTTAAGTTTACAAGATAGAGCTTCACCTTTAATAGAACAATTAATTTTTTTTCACGATCATGCTTTATTAATTTTAGTAATAATTACAATTTTAGTAGGATATTTAATATTTATATTATTTTTTAATTCATATATTAATCGATTTTTATTACACGGACAATTAATTGAAATAATTTGAACAATTTTACCAGCTATTATTCTTTTATTTATTGCTCTTCCTTCCCTTCGACTTTTATACCTTTTAGATGAAATTAATGAACCTTCTGTAACTTTAAAAAGTATTGGTCATCAATGATACTGAAGTTATGAATATTCTGATTTTAATAATATTGAATTTGATTCTTATATAATTCCTACAAATGAATTATCAAATGATGGATTTCGTTTATTAGATGTTGATAACCGAGTAATTTTACCTATAAATTCTCAAATTCGAATTTTAGTAACAGCTGCTGATGTAATTCATTCATGAACTATTCCAGCTTTAGGAGTAAAAGTTGATGGAACTCCAGGCCGATTAAATCAAACTAACTTTTTTATTAACCGACCCGGACTTTTTTATGGTCAATGTTCAGAAATTTGTGGTGCAAATCATAGTTTTATACCTATTGTTATTGAAAGTGTACCTGTAAATTATTTTATTAAATGAATTACTAATAATATAAATTCTTCATTAGATGACTGAAAGCAAGTACTGGTCTCTTAAACCATTTTATAGTAAATTAGCAATTACTTCTAATGAAAAAAATTAGTTAAAATTATAACATTAGTATGTCAAACTAAAATTATTAAAATAATTAATATTTTTTAATTCCACAAATAGCTCCTATTAGTTGATTATTTCTATTTATTATTTTTTCAATTACCTTTATATTATTTTGTTCAATTAATTATTACTCTTATTTACCTTCTTCACCTAAATCTAATGAATTAAAAAATTTAAATTTAAATTCTATAAATTGAAAATGATAACAAATTTATTTTCCGTATTTGACCCATCAGCAATTTTTAATTTATCATTAAATTGATTAAGAACTTTTTTAGGACTTTTATTAATTCCTTCAATTTATTGATTAATACCATCTCGATATAATATTTTTTGAAATACTATTTTATTAACATTACATAAAGAATTTAAAACATTATTAGGTCCTTCAGGACATAATGGTTCATCTTTTATTTTTATTTCATTATTTTCATTAATTTTATTTAATAATTTTATAGGTTTATTTCCTTATATTTTTACATCAACAAGTCACTTAACATTAACTTTATCTCTTGCATTACCTTTATGATTATCTTTTATATTATATGGATGAATTAATCATACACAACATATATTTGCTCATTTAGTACCTCAAGGAACTCCTGCTATTTTAATACCTTTTATAGTTTGTATTGAAACTATTAGTAATGTAATTCGACCAGGAACACTTGCAGTTCGATTAACAGCTAATATAATTGCAGGACATTTATTATTAACATTATTAGGTAATACCGGACCTTCAATATCTAGTTTTTTAGTAACATTTTTATTAATTACTCAAATTGCTTTATTAGTATTAGAATCAGCTGTAGCTATAATTCAATCTTATGTATTTGCAGTTTTAAGAACATTATATTCTAGAGAAGTAAATTAATTATATGTCTACACATTCAAATCACCCTTTTCATTTAGTTGATTATAGACCATGACCTTTAACAGGAGCTATTGGAGCTATAACTACAGTATCAGGTATAGTAAAATGATTTCATCAATATGATATTTCATTATTTTTTTTAGGAAATATTATCACAATTTTAACTGTTTATCAATGATGACGAGATGTATCACGTGAAGGAACTTATCAAGGATTACATACTTACTCAGTAACAATTGGATTACGATGAGGAATAATTTTATTTATTTTATCAGAAATTTTATTTTTTGTTAGATTTTTTTGAGCATTTTTTCACAGAAGATTATCTCCTTCAATTGAATTAGGAGCTTCTTGACCTCCTATAGGAATTATTTCATTTAACCCTTTCCAAATTCCTTTATTAAATACAGCAATTTTATTAGCCTCAGGAGTTACAGTTACATGAGCTCATCATAGATTAATAGAAAATAATCATTCACAAACTACTCAAGGATTATTTTTTACTGTTTTATTAGGAATTTATTTCACAATTTTACAAGCATATGAATATATTGAAGCTCCATTTACAATTGCAGATTCAGTTTATGGATCAACTTTTTTTATAGCAACAGGATTTCATGGAATTCATGTTTTAATTGGAACAACTTTTTTATTAATTTGTTTATTACGACATTTAAATAATCATTTTTCTAAAAATCATCATTTTGGATTTGAAGCAGCAGCTTGATATTGACATTTTGTTGATGTAGTTTGATTATTCCTTTATATCACAATTTATTGATGAGGAGGATAATACATTCTTAATATCTATATAGTATAAAAGTATATTTGACTTCCAATCATAAGGTCTATTAATTAATAGTATAGATAATTTTTTCAATTATTTTTATCACTTTAATAATCTTATTAATTTCATCAGTAGTAATAATTTTAGCTTCTATTCTTTCAAAAAAAACTTTAGTAGATCGAGAAAAAAGATCACCTTTTGAATGTGGATTTGATCCTAAATCTTCTTCTCGATTACCTTTTTCTTTACGATTTTTTTTAATTACAATTATTTTTTTAATTTTTGATGTAGAAATTGCATTAATTTTACCTATAATTATTATTTTAAAATTTTCAAATTTAATAATTTGAAGAATTACTTCAATTATTTTTATTTTAATTTTATTAATTGGATTATATCATGAATGAAATCAAGGTATATTAAATTGATCAAATTAATTTATAGGGTTATAGTTAATTATAACATTTGATTTGCATTCAAAAAGTATTGAATTATTCAATTTACCTTAAAGAATATGAAGTGATAAATCACAATTAGTTTCGACCTAATTTTAGGTAAATTTACCCTTATTCTTTAATTGAAGCCAAAAAGAGGCTTATCACTGTTAATGATATAATTGAGTAAAAACTCCAATTAAGGAAGTATGATGTTCAAGTAAAAGCTGCTAACTTTTTTCTTTTAATGGTTAAATTCCATTTATACTTCTATTTATATAGTTTAAATAAAACTTTACATTTTCATTGTAAAAATAAAATATTATATTTTTATAAATTACTAAAATTAATTATTTATATTCAAAGATTAATTAATCTCCATAACATCTTCAATGTCATACTCTAATTATAAGCTATTTGAATACACAAATAATAAAAAATTAAATAAAATTAATACTCAAAATATAAATAATAATAAATAAATTTTTAAATTATTATTATGTATATAAAATAAAATTTGTGAATATTTTATTAATTTTTGGTATAAATGTTGACCACCAAAATATTCTGATCAACCTTGATCAAAACTTTTAACAACAATTTGTCCATAACTTAATGGATAAAAAATAATTCCATAAGTTCTAATATAAGGTATAAATCATATAGAACCTAAAAAATTTGAAATTTTATATCATAAAAAAGATTTATTCAAATTATATAAATTAATTATAGAAATTAAATAACCAAATAAACCTCCAAAAATACAAACGAATAAAGTTAATAATTTTATATAAATAGGTAAACTAATTATATAAGGATAAGGAAAAATTAATCAATTTAATATTCTACCTCCTACAATTCTTATAATTAATAAACCTATTATTCTTCGTAATATAATTCACCCTTCATCATTTAATATATTTAATCTACCACAATTTAAATCACCAGTTATTGAATAATAAACTAACCGAAAAGAATAACTTACAGTTAACCCTGTAGAAAAAAATATAAAAAAAAATGAAAATATATTTAAATTACTAATTAAAACTATTTCTAAAATTATATCCTTAGAATAAAATCCAGCTAAAAATGGTATACCACATAAAGCTAAATTTGATACATTAAAACATATACAAGTTAATGGTATATGAATTCTTAAACCTCCTATTAATCGAATATCTTGATTATTATTTATATTATGAATAATAGCTCCTGCACATATAAATAATAATGCTTTAAATAAAGCATGTGTTAATAAATGAAATAAAGCTAATTTATAAAATCCTATTGATAAAATTCTTATTATTAAACCTAATTGACTTAAAGTAGATAAAGCAATAATTTTTTTTAAATCAAATTCAAAATTAGCCCCCATTCCAGCTATAAATATTGTCAAACCTGATAATAATAATAATAATTGACCTAATCATGAATTTATTAATAAAATATTAAATCGAATTAATAAATAAACACCTGCAGTTACTAAAGTAGAAGAATGAACTAAAGCTGAAACTGGAGTAGGAGCTGCTATAGCAGCAGGTAACCAAGAAGAAAAAGGAATTTGAGCTCTTTTAGTTATAGCTGCTAATATTACTAATCCCCCAATAATTATTATTTCTAAATCATTTTGTATTACTTCTAAATAAAAAATATATAATTTCATCTTCCATAATTTAATATTCAAGCAATAGCAAAAAAAAAAAATAATATTTTTTTTATTTTTATTTTCCTAATTTTTAATTTTTAAAAAAAATAATAAAAATTTTATTGATTGGGTTTTTGTTTTTTTTTTTTATTTTTTTTATTTTTTCTTTTTTATTTTTTTTTTTCTGGGGGTTATTTATTTGGGGGGGTGGTTTTTTTTTTAAGTTTTACCCAACAACCTTTTTTAAATATAAAAAAAAAAAAAAATATTTAAAATAAAAAATTAAAGAGGAAAAGAATTAAAAAAAAAAAAAAAAGAATATTTTTTTTTTTTTTTTATAATAATATAAAAATATTTTTGTTTTTTTTCCCCCCCTTCCTTTTTTTTTTTTTTTGTTTTTAAAATTTTTAAAAAATCAAAAAAAAAAATTAATTTTTTTTTAATATCATTTTTCTCCTCCTTTAAAAATAATTTTTTTTATTTTTTTATTTTAAAAAATATTTTTTTTTTAAAAAATTTTTATAAATTTTTTTTTTAAAAAAAAAAATTAATTTTAAAAATATAATATTTTTTAATTTATAAAAAAATTTTTAAAACCATTCTCGAAAAAAAAAAGGAGATCTAATTACATTTCTAATACATTTCTAACTATGTATGAGACTATTCCAGAAGGGAACTTTATATAGAAAATACTAAAATATTGGAATCGACCTAGTCTGTCACATTTTCAAAAGAACTAGGTAATAATATTCGATTTTACTTTCAACAGAACTTTCAATTAGCATAATTAAAATTTTGATTTCTATTTATATGGATTAATGCAGTTTGAGAACAGTTATCACCAGATGAGGGTACATTGTTACCTTTTTTTTTAATTTCAAGCAAATAAATTTTTGTTTAAAATGATGATTGCGGCTATGCCGTACTTACGACCAAAGTCCCACGATGTCAGCAGGCCTGATGACGTTTGATGAACTTTTGGATTCTCTGTATAAATGATTTTATGTCAATTTTAAAGGTGATAAACTGCACGCATAACTATAATTATGGAAAAGTATTTATAAGAATTAATGTTCTTAGCAAATTAAAAAGGAAAGAAAAAAAAAAGCAAAAGAAAATTCTACATATTATACAAACTAAAATTAAGGGATTCCAAAATGAAGCTTTGGAAAAGACAACTTAAGATGGTTGACGTGATCTTTAACGTCGAGTTGACTGGACTCTATTAAATCCTGGGTAGTCGCTGGTTGTAGAATTGTAAATCGACGAGGAGGGACTTGTGGTCGACGAGACAGGATACTGAATTTAATCGGACTCTCTCTTATTTCCTTTATATAAATCCGCGATTACTTCTTGATGAGTCGGATAGAAAGTATTTCCACATCACAATATCTTCCAGATCGAGAAAGTGGGTTGTATTTTATAAGTGGAGAGTACATAACCTCTCAATATAGGAAATCGGTTGCTACATCCAGCGGTTTCCGAATCCTTTGTTATCAAACTCCAAGGAACTAGGAGTTGATATGATTTTCCAAGGCCTTTATTATAAATTTTTTTATAATAGATAATTTATATAACATGCAAACAGCTACGTCTCGACACACGTGTGTTGATGACGTCATCGCTGTGGCACCACTTGAAGGGGACAGTTTTCTCGAATTTATTTAGCCATCCTTTTGGGCTCGATTTTCCTAGTCGTTTAACTAGAGGGAAGTAAAATAGACTATAGTAAGACAGCCTAATTATTTTATAGTCAAATACCTATTCGAGTGCTTAACCTCAATGGGCTAGTTTGAAAAAAATTCACAATTTGCTAAAAATAATTTAGCCATCAAGAGTCTGCTGCATTCCATTCAGCTATTCACTGAATATGATGACCCGTTTGTGTTATTTAATGTTCATAAAATTTAGATTAGGATGCAGACCTCGTGGTCTGAGAACATATCGTTTGCATGTGGTTATTTTTTTTTATTTTTTAATTATACGTGTTAAACACACTACTGAATTGTCTCTTGGTCTTTAATGCACTGAAAAGTCACTCAGAAGCAATGCACTCAATTGCGTGGGAGAGGAGCTTATCTTGAAGCTTGGCTTCCTCACATTCCAGGTTCCACTCATTTTGAGCTTAAAGCTGAGTTTAACTCCATTCTAAATTATGAGCTTAGTTCTGAGCTTAATTCTGAGCTTAAATACAGTCATGTCAACAAAAATATCACCAGGCAATAATTGACTCTCACACCCACAGTCAAATTTCAAAAATAAATTTTATTTTTACAGGGAATTGGACTGAAAGAAAATAACTAGATCAATTATTGTCTAATGTCTTTTGCGTGATAGGTTCCCTGAGGTCGACCATGTAAATCTTCTAAAACATAGTAACAATTACCAAGCTTCTCTTTTATTCTAGATTTGAGCCATTGCAGATTAAATTTCGCATTGATATTTTTGTCGAAATTGCTTTGGCTAAAGTTTCTACAATATACTTCTTGGCCTACTTTATACATAATATTTCGAGTTCGTAAATTATATTGTTTAACATTTTGCTCTGCCGCTTGTGCTACATTTTTTCGTAACTCTTTTCGTAATAGTTGAAGTTGGTCGTCACGAGGAAGTACATTGATGGCCTCATCTAACAAATTAATCTTATTCACTGATTGCCGGAATATGAGCATCCCATTCTCTATGGTCTTTTTTCAAGAACGCTCTAATTGCCGCTATTATGAACCGATTAACGCGCTCAGAAGCATTTGATTGAGGAGAATATAAAGCGGTAAAAATATGCCTTATACCCAAGGATGTCAACCAAGCGTTAAAGTCTGTTGCTTTAAACTGAGAGCCGTTATCACTTACTATACATTCAGGCACGCCAAACAAGAATATGTGGTTTTGCAAAAATGTTTTAATCGCTAATGAGGTAAATTTCTTAAGAGGACACAACCAATGAAATTTTGAGAAATGGTCTAATACTATAAGTAATCCAATATTTCCATTTTTACTACGTGGATAGGGTCCTAGAATATCGATATACAAGCGTTGAAATGGGCGTATGGTGACGGTTGCTTTTCCCATAGGTGGTTTTAGACTATAATTGGGTGCCTTGGTATTCTTGCAGACTTCACAATTTCTAACGTAGTTACGAACTTGAGCCACCATACCTGGCCAAAAGAATTTCCTTCGAATCAGATGGATAGTTTTTGCCATTCCACCATGAGCAGATATTATGCTGTCATGAGCTCGTTTTATGATGTCTGTTCTTAATCCTGAGGGTATCCAAAGTTTCCAACAGAATTGTCCACCAATCTGCGTACCATCATCATGCTTGGTGCGCAGATATATAAATTTATCTAGTACTTTAATATCTGGATAATCGTCTTTATTCGCGAGTATTTTCTCCTTTAAATGAACATATTCAGATTCGAGAAAGTCCCCCGAGTCTAAGTCGATGTCAGGAGTAATTTCTTCCAAAGTGGTAATTTCTTCCAAAAACATACGAGACAATGCATCTGGCACAATATTATCTTGAACCCGTCTATGACTAATTGAAAATTTGTAACACTGTAATTTCATAGCCCACCGAGCTAATCTCCCCTTTAGATTCGGTTGCTTCATTAGCCAGACCAAACTTGAATGATCAGTGATTACTTCGAATTCTTGCATTTCAATATAACATCGGAATTTTTCAATTGCTTCTAAGGCTGCCAAACATTCTCTCTCTGTAACGCTATAATTGCGTTGGGCCGTATTAAGTTTTTTCGACATAAATGCCACTGGTTTTTCAATGCCTTCATCGGACATTTGGACGAGAACGGCGCCAATACCAAAGTCACTGGCGTCGCAATGTATATAAATTTTTTTCGCAAAATCAGGATTTTGAAGGAGCAGAAGTAAGTACCTCTTTTAATTTTGTAAAAGCCTCCTGAGCTTTGTCATTCCAAACAAATTTTTTCTTTGCCGAAAGTAATTCAGTAATAGGAAAAGTTATGTCTGAAGTAGAGAGATGGACTAACTTCGGCCGTGCCGAAGTTCGTATACCCTTGCAGATTTTCTCTATATAATTCACCAGAAGCATTATTGTAAATTAAACATACCAAATTTACAAATTCAAATTTTTGAGCTTGAGAAAAAAAATTTTTCATACAAAATTTTTTTTTGTACCGATTGTTCCTATAGCAGCTATATGATATAGCCAACCGATTCTGATAAAACATGATTGAAGTATTAAGAAGTATATTAAATTCACAAATATCAAATTTCGTGGCATTCGGTTGAAAGACAACAGAGTTATTGAGGATAAACCTTATTCATGACCGATCGGTCCTATGGGAACTATATGATATAGCCAACCGATTCTGATCAAACTTGGTTGAAGTATCAAGAAGCATATTAAACTCATTAATATCAAATTTCGTGGCATTCGGTTAAAAAACAACAGAGTTATTGAGGATAAAGCTTATTCCTGACCGATCGTTCCTATGGGAGCTATATGATATAGTCGTCCGATTGGGATGATTTTGAGATATACAATGCCTGCAGCAAAAAGCAGCCTATCTCAGCTCTGTAGCTCTTATGGTCTCGGAGGAGAAGCTGTTGATCCAGACAGACGGACAGACGAACAGACGGACATGGTCATATGGACTCGGCTATTCATGCTGATCAAGAATATATATACTTTATATAGTCGGAGATGCTTCCTTCTGTGCGTTGCAAACTTCTGACCAAAATTAATATACCCTCTGCAAGGGTATAAAAATTACTTATGAATCTCCTATACCATCCTACTATGCCCATAAAACCTCGTGCTTGTTTAAGAGTCTTTGGCACAGGCCATGCTTGAATAGCTTCAATTTTTTTTGGATTTGTTGAGATGCCTCCGTTACCTATAACGTATCCTAAATATGCAACTTCGGTAACACAGAACTTGCTTTTGGTAACATTCAGTGTGAGGTTTGCTTTACAAAATTGTTGAGACAATCTGATCAAAACTGACAAATGTTCATCAAAATCTTCGGAAACCACGCACAAATCATCTAAGTAACCAAAGGTACAATACTTAAGCTCTGGCGGGATCAATTCATCCATCAAACGACACATTGTCTGAGGAGCATTACATAATCCAAAAGGCATTACCACGAATTGATACAAAGGTCGTCCCGGGATGGTAAAAGCCGTAATCGCCTTTGACTCCTCAGTCAGTGCAAAATGCATCCTTGAGATCGATTTTCGTTATTATATTAGCCTTAGGTAGTCTAGCAAATATGCCATCTATATTTGGAAGTGGATAGGCATCTTTTCTAGTCGCTTCATTGATTTTGCGTGCATCTAAGTAAAGACGCACTTTACCTGGTTTTACCACCAGACGCATGGGTGAACTCCACGGGCTGTTACATTTTTCAATCACCCCTTGTTCTAACATTCTGTCAACTTCTTGATACAACAGTTTCCCCACAGCTGGAAATACTGGATAAAATCGCTGCTTGATAGGAGCCGAGTCACCTACATCAATATGATGTCGTAACACCGAAGTTCTACCTAGCCCTTGTTCATCAAAATTTGGGAACAATTTAATAACTGTATCCAATTGTTTTTGCTGTGAGATACTTAATGGAAATTGTTTATGTGCAGCGGGTCGCAATTCTGAATCGAAATTTTCTGCAGATTCTAAAGAAGATATTAATCCTGGTGCTAATCGAAAAGCTTTCCAAAAATCAATTCCAAGTATTACTCGATTTTTAATTGAAGGGATAATATAAAAAGTTATTTGTTTTGTCTGATTGCGATAAGTAACGTCCAACTTGACAAATCCACTAACGACATGATGGCTGCCATCCGCCGTTTTAACTTGGGAAGTTACTTTAGAAAATTGACTGTTATTAAACCAGTCGCATTTCGCTAAGTCTGCTCCGAGACAACTGATATTTGCACCTGTGTCTAGCAATCCGACTTTTGAGAAAGTTAGAAAACTAACGGATGCATATAAGCGTCCATCGGCAGCCTCGTTGATTACCGAATTTATAAGTAATTTCCGAGTGTTTTTAATTCTACCCCAAAAAGATCGCATACGAACTGTTGATCGTTTGGGTTTTTGCTCAATGAGAGATATTGTCGCGCCAAAATTCTTTCACGCGCTTTGATATAATTATCCACGCGTTTAGGATAAGGTCGATATCGAAGATTTGCTTCGAGAGTTTGATTAAGAAAGTCTGGTTGTTTAGTAAGTTGTGTATTTATTGTTTCGGTAGTGTTTTGTGGTGCTCGTTGTTCTAATGGCGAGTACGAATTAGTAAATGAGGATTGGATGGTTTTTAATGGCGGACCTCTCTGTTGTTCCTCACAGATGGGCCCTGGCGATCGTTTTCCGCCCCTTTACAACACGATGGACATTGCGGCTTGTAAATATTTTTCGCTCCGCATCCATAACAGAAAATCTTTCTGACTTCATCACACATATCCCAAAAATGTCCTTCCCTGTCACAGTTCCAACATGTAATGGATTTTCCGGGTCTAATAATTGATTTAACTGCATTTACCTCCGAGTCTATTTTATCTAAGTTCGGAGACTCATCCTCAACTATCTCTGAGACTGATCTCACAAAGTTCTTTGAAGCATTTAGTGATTTTACGGGTCGCTTTACTAACGTCTCCCCCAATAGGTTCTCTCGTCGTTGCACTAGCTGCCGAAGTCGATTAACCGAACTCACCGTAACATATAGTAACGCCTCGCGAACTTCTGGTATAAGATTTCTTTGTAGAAGTTGCACGATTCTATTTTCTTCTAATGGTATAGTCAATCTCCCCACAAGCAAGGAAATATCATCATAGAAAACATCAAAAGGTTCACCAGGTTGTTGTTTACGGGAACGTATCTCTTCAAGTATAAGATCATCGTCCTTATTGTCATGGTATTGACTCTTGAAACTGTCACAAAATTCCTCCCATTCCACAACGGGTGTACTTTTTCTGCACCTCCAGTACCACTCTCTAGCTTTGCCTGATAATAAAATATGCAGATTTTTACAAACCAAGGAAAATTCTCCTTGTAGACTATCCAAGGTTAATGCATGCACTCGATACAAAAATTCTTGAACGGTAGGACCTTTCATTTCTCCATCAAATTTAATACCCCAACTTTGAATGATTTGGGTTGCTTTATCCCCATTATCGCCAGAATATGAAAAAGCTGAAGACCCAGGTGAACTATGTGCTTGTTCAGGTGATATTAAAGGCCTACTCTGCGTGTTTGGAATACGTCGTCCTGACATCTGTAGTGGCCTCTGTACATCAGTAATAATTTATTTATACTCAGCAAAGAGAAAATGTTAGACACCATAAGGGTTAAAGTTTCTATCATTCTTTTACACTTTCGTTATGTTCTAACCCTCTTACAAACTGCGTCTATGACAACAAGTAATACGGTTCTTACTCTCTCACTTCAAAGCAAAGGCAAAAGCCAAGCATAAAGCATAAAGGGAACAAGGAAAAGATCCGTTATATTTGAGCTTTTTTCGTTTTAGTTGTCATGATTTTAATTTTTGGTACAGGCACTCGTTCATTTCAATTTGAACTCTGAAGCTGACTAAACGTTTAAATATCTTGTTGGAACAATAATTATTGGCAAAGAAAAGAAAAAAGAAAAGACACGTGGCACATGTTTAATTAATTGTACATGTTTAAAAATTTATTTCCTCAAAAGTGCATAAACAAAAGTGGCCCAGGTAATATTTTATTATTCATACATAATTATTAGTTACTAATTAAGTGATGTTTCACAGCGCCACATGGATGCGTCCATGTGTGTAGCACCTTTTTTTTGATTGCGACTAGCGGCGCGCCCGTTTATCTAAGCTCCTTACACCAGTTTGGCAGGCAGCTTAGAAAACATTTTCTTGGAATAGGAAAATCTAGACAGAGTCTATATCCATACGAGCAGACTATGTGAAGTCGACCCAAATCATCTACGTAATGCATAACACAGGGAATATCCAGCTCAGAAGACAGTGTTTATCAGCGGAATTAATTTAAAACTTGGAGTTTCTTTTTTTTTGTACAATTTATTGGGACCACGCCCCTTAACCTAAAACCACGTGCTCCACCCACGCATTAATAAGTCATGTTCAATTCTTTATCAACTTAACCTAACCTACTAAGAATGTATTCATTAGTTTAGTCAATTTGTTTTGCGACCTATCACGGCGTTATCAATAATTTCTTAACCTTTTCTTTTATTACTATCGGCATTAAAGCCTTCTGCTTTATCGGTTGTATTCATCTATTTGATTCTTATTTGATATGATAATTTGATTTTCTTTTTATTCTACGGAACCAACATTTAAATAATGCAAAGCTTAAGCAATTGAAATGCTATATATTTTGATTAAATTTAAGTAAATCTAGTATAAGTAAAGCAAACTCCCCTCCCCCGTTTTCTTTAAAAGAAACGCTATGCTCAAGGTATGTAAAATCTATTGTTCGGAATTGCGACAATTGTTCTAATATTGTTCTAATACAGCCAACATCTATGCAACATCGATGGGCCCAACGATCACGCCGATGGATAAAACTGTGAGTTAATCATTATAAAGTAGTCTTAACATGTAATCGCAACTGGTATAATATGAATCGATTGATACATATAAACCATTCTTTGAGCTAGAGCTTCTTTTCCTTCCTTAGTATTTAATATATAAATTTCCTTTTTATAATGCGAATTTAACTGAACTTGTTTGTAATTTCATTAGCAATAAGCCACTACCCATGAAACTAAGATTTGAAATTAAAATGTGTATTGAATTATGAATATGTTTGAGTAGTCTCTATTATCGGGGAGTCCGTCGCCTTAGCAAAAACATGCTGTCGTTCCTTATAATCTAGTTGATCGCGTAGGAGTTTGTTTAGGGGCATCTTAGAATCTCTAGAAGTTGCCAAGGTAGGGTGGGTACAGAATGGGTTAGCAATCAACACCTATAGCTAACCTAACAAGCAAACGCCTGCATAACTAAACGATTTCGGTGAGGTATCTCACAACCGGCTCATACTAGTTCCTTATTTTATCTTCCATTTAATTATTCCGTTAGTGCACTTATAATTTTCTTAGTGAGCATATGTCTAGAGTGAAGAAAGAACCCCGCCCCATCCGTCGAGCTTAGCTAGAGCATAGCTAGAAGTGCACGCCTCTAATCTTTAGCATACATCTTCGTGCGTAACCCAGACCCAACGGTCCTATAACACCTAGAGAACCCCTACCCGTCTTGGGACTACCGCTACTGTGTCATTACCGAACATAGCGACCTACGTCCATAGGAGGGTATGGGCAAGAACCCACGTACCTCTACTATCTTACTACACACCGCACTATTTAAATTCATATTGCTTAAGCGCCGATCCATTATCTCTTCCATGCGTTGGAAAATAATCTCATAATCTATTTCTGATCCAGTTGGTTGAGAAACATATGATCTAACCGGACCTCTGTGAGTTCGTCCGCGCCAATTAGTCGTTTCAGACCGAACAGACTGAAACTGTTGTTTTAATGGCCGTCCTGGTCGTTTTGGTTTTGGAAACTGTACCTGCTCCTCTTGCCTAATAGCGTTTCCATTACCGAGCGAAATCGGTGATATATTTGGTGAATGGGCTGCTGCCTCATTACTGACTTCTGATTGTCTAGTAGATTTACTACGTGTATTATGTATTTTTGGAATGGTTCCTGTATTTGCATGATTTTGTTGTTTTGGCTTGTTAAGAGAATTTTATGAAAAATTTTATTCAATTAATGAGGATTGCGAAGGAGTCTGTTTAAATGAAATATCCTTTTTTGGTACAGGGTATACTCCAAGTCGGCAGGGACGACTTGCTTACTTCATTAATATATAAATTTCCTTTTTATAATGCGAATTTAACTGAACTTGTTTGTAATTTCATTAGCAATAAGCCACTACCCATGAAACTAAGATTTGAAATTAAAATGTGTATTGAATTATGAATATGTTTGAGTAGTCTCTATTATCGGGGAGTCCGTCGCCTTAGCAAAAACATGCTGTCGTTCCTTATAATCTAGTTGATCGCGTAGGAGTTTGTTTAGGGGCATCTTAGAATCTCTAGAAGTTGCCAAGGTAGGGTGGGTACAGAATGGGTTAGCAATCAACACCTATAGCTAACCTAACAAGCAAACGCCTGCATAACTAAACGATTTCGGTGAGGTATCTCACAACCGGCTCATACTAGTTCCTTATTTTATCTTCCATTTAATTATTCCGTTAGTGCACTTATAATTTTCTTAGTGAGCATATGTCTAGAGTGAAGAAAGAACCCCGCCCCATCCGTCGAGCTTAGCTAGAGCATAGCTAGAAGTGCACGCCTCTAATCTTTAGCATACATCTTCGTGCGTAACCCAGACCCAACGGTCCTATAACACCTAGAGAACCCCTACCCGTCTTGGGACTACCGCTACTGTGTCATTACCGAACATAGCGACCTACGTCCATAGGAGGGTATGGGCAAGAACCCACGTACCTCTACTATCTTACTACACACCGCACTATTTAAATTCATATTGCTTAAGCGCCGATCCATTATCTCTTCCATGCGTTGGCAAATAATCTCATAATCTATTTCTGATCCAGTTGGTTGAGAAACATATGATCTAACCGGACCTCTGTGAGTTCGTCCGCGCCAATTAGTCGTTTCAGACCGAACAGACTGAAACTGTTGTTTTAATGGCCGTCCTGGTCGTTTTGGTTTTGGAAACTGTACCTGCTCCTCTTGCCTAATAGCGTTTCCATTACCGAGCGAAATCGGTGATATATTTGGTGAATGGGCTGCTGCCTCATTACTGACTTCTGATTGTCTAGTAGATTTACTACGTGTATTATGTATTTTTGGAATGGTTCCTGTATTTGCATCTGCCTGAGAGGTTATTTGAGGTTGCAAATCCCTCACATGACACAAAGTTTTGCATACGGGACATTCATGAGTTTTTTCTAAATAAGTTGAAATGCACTTTCTATGGAAATAGTGACCGCATTTCGTGGTTGCTACATTCTGGTTATCCAGAAGTAGTTGCGCACAAATAATACCACAAAATGCTCCACAGGCATTTTGATTTCTTATGGTTTTTTCGCTTAATAATTTTTTTTGAAAATTTATAACAAAAATTTGTTAAATAAGGATAAACAAGCGAAACGTTTTCTGATTCTAATAGATAAGTTTCAATAATATAAATACATTCCCTTTCGGATTAGCAAGGTGATGAAATAAGATGACGTTTTTTTTTTTTTTTTTTTCTGTTCTTTTTAGGGAGTACCATGCAAAAGTTTTACCGCTTAGCCGCATTGACTTGCTTGGTCTCAGGAAAATTTGAGGCAATTACTTCCTTAATTATAAGAATCCAACGAGTCATAACTTGAAACATGTAGGAGGTCTAGTTGAGGGTTGCGTACCAGCCAATCTCGAAATTCCTTTGCTATTGTTAAATGCTATGCCATTCTCAGTTGGCAGACAATTAAGTTAGTGTTGTCAATAAGGGATTTGTTATTCATTTGATGCACAATTCTAATGAACCTATACAATAAGATATCTGCGGTAACCGTGTGATACAACTATCTCATGGCAAAATCCAATCAGACTATCATATCGTAGTTCATAGACAGTTTTTCAAAAGTTAACAAAACAGAAGAATTAGATTTGAATAAAACCAACTTACATTAGGGTTTCAAATGCTCTTGACGCTGTCCAAGTGGATGATATTTCGATCTTGAGTCAAAAGTCATAATTCCAAACTGGGACAAACGACGCTTTTACTAAATTTTCAAATCTTAACAATTAGCTAAAATTTGAATAAAGAGATAAGGAAAAGATCAAAGACTATTATTGAAATTACTTGCGCCTTGGACCACTACATCGCTAACAGCAACATATGGTTATTCCGAATGATCGCAGCATTGGAATCAATAAATTTAAAGGATAGAAGAAAAATAATAAAGTTAAAGGAGATATAGAAAAAAGGACTTCCAAAGAGATGGAGCTTAACCAAATAGGAAAACCGAAGGTGCCTAACCTGATTTCGTTATCTGATTTGAGCATCGGCTCCGTGCCTATCTGACTTCGAGAAATCTGACTTCGAGCTATCTGACTTCGAGTATACTTCGTCTAGTCTAGCAACATGTCAGCTCTGCTCGGCCTCTGCCTTGCTCTGCCCCACGTTGGGCGCCATTTTTTAATTTATGTAACATACAACTGGATGCAGTCGTACCGTACCATGCCCAACCTGCAAATGTTTTAACAAAAATTACAACAAAGGGGTGGTACGCTACGTGTGTAAGATATCGGCGTTGACATAACTGATCTGCGGGACTCTTATTGCGGCTAGCAAAACAATCGGCTGGCCACTTACACAGTATATATACAAACAAAAAAAAAAGAAAGTCCCTAAAATTAAATGCCAAGAAAGGATAGAATTAGAAGAAAAGGAAGAACAGTATCATTGATTGTTTTGACTACAACGATATTAAAGTAGTCGCGCTCTCTACCCGCCCTACCATGATTTTCCTTGCAGCGCTTAAAAACTCTGGAAAATCCCAAACGAAATTCACGTCATTCTAATCACACTTGCATCCTCCTTAAGGAATAATGATCGATATTACTCCATTGCAAAACGTAATTTATTTATACAAAGTTTCAATAAGTTATCTTCATGATAAAGAAATTCAATGTCAAACATATTATATTTCATAGGATAATTAATAATTCATATAACCATTCTCGAAAATAAAAAGGAGATCTAATTACATTTCTAATACATTTCTATCTATGTATGAGACTATTCCAGAAGGGAACTTTATATAGAAAATACTAAAATATTGGAATCGACCTAGTCTGTCACATTTTCAAAAGAACTAGGTAATGATATTCGATTTTACTTTCAACAGAACTTTCAATTAGCATAATTAAAATTTTGATTTCTATTTATATGGATTAATGCAGTTTGAGAACAGTTATCACCAGATGAGGGTACATTGTTACCTTTTTTTTTTAATTTCAAGCAAATAAATTTTTGTTTAAAATGATGATTGCGGCTATGCCGTACTTACGACCAAAAGTCCCACGATGTCAGCAGGCCTGATGACGTTTGATGAACTTTTGGATTCTCTGTATAAATGATTTTATGTCAATTTTAAAGGTGATAAACTGCACTCATAACTATAATTATGGAAAAGTATTTATAAGAATTAATGTTCTTAGCAAATTAAAAAGGAAAGAAAAAAAAAGCAAAAGAAAATTCTACATATTATACAAACTAAAATTAAGGGATTCCAAAATGAAGCTTTGGAAAAGACAACTTAAGATGGTTGACGTGATCTTTAACGTCGAGTTGACTGGACTCTATTAAATCCTGGGTAGTCGCTGGTTGTAGAATTGTAAATCGACGAGGAGGGACTTGTGGTCGACGAGACAGGATACTGAATTTAATCGGACTCTCTCTTATTTCCTTTATATAAATCCACGATTACTTCTTGATGAGTCGGATAGAAAGTATTTCCACATCACAAATTGTATTAAAGCTACAGCATTTCTTTTTGGCAGACTCAATTATATAGCCAATATGTACCATCTGACCGAATTTGACCGAAATCGGTCAATAAATATCGGAGATAATACGTATATATGTTTTGTACTGAAATGCTTTGGGCAGCAGCAACTGAAATGTGTGAGCGAGATAGCATGCGCACGTTGCTTTGTACCGAATGACGCATTAGTTTCGTTCACTGTTAGGAGTGAGCGAGAAAGCATGAATTTGTTGTTTTCGCTTGTTAAGAGAATTTTATGAAAAATTTTATTCAATTAATGAGGATTGCGAAGGAGTCTGTTTAAATGAAATATCCTTTTTTGGTACAGGGTATACTCCAAGTCGGCAGGGACGACTTGCTTACTTCATTAATATATAAATTTCCTTTTTATAATGCGAATTTAACTGAACTTGTTTGTAATTTCATTAGCAATAAGCCACTACCCATGAAACTAAGATTTGAAATTAAAATGTGTATTGAATTATGAATATGTTTGAGTAGTCTCTATTATCGGGGAGTCCGTCGCCTTAGCAAAAACATGCTGTCGTTCCTTATAATCTAGTTGATCGCGTAGGAGTTTGTTTAGGGGCATCTTAGAATCTCTAGAAGTTGCCAAGGTAGGGTGGGTACAGAATGGGTTAGCAATCAACACCTATAGCTAACCCTAACAAGCAAACGCCTGCATAACTAAACGATTTCGGTGAGGTATCTCACAACCGGCTCATACTAGTTCCTTATTTTATCTTCCATTTAATTATTCCGTTAGTGCACTTATAATTTTCTTAGTGAGCATATGTCTAGAGTGAAGAAAGAACCCCGCCCCATCCGTCGAGCTTAGCTAGAGCATAGCTAGAAGTGCACGCCTCTAATCTTTAGCA
The DNA here is from genome assembly GCA_018150375.1 of Drosophila sturtevanti. Lineage (NCBI taxonomy): Eukaryota > Metazoa > Arthropoda > Insecta > Diptera > Drosophilidae > Drosophila > Drosophila sturtevanti. Next base: position 21,448 of record JAECWJ010000426.1, on the reverse strand, counting down.
TACATCTTCGTGCGTAACCCAGACCCAACGGTCCTATAACACCTAGAGAACCCCTACCCGTCTTGGGACTACCGCTACTGTGTCATTACCGAACATAGCGACCTACGTCCATAGGAGGGTATGGGCAAGAACCCACGTACCTCTACTATCTTACTACACACCGCACTATTTAAATTCATATTGCTTAAGCGCCGATCCATTATCTCTTCCATGCGTTGGAAAATAATCTCATAATCTATTTCTGATCCAGTTGGTTGAGAAACATATGATCTAACCGGACCTCTGTGAGTTCGTCCGCGCCAATTAGTCGTTTCAGACCGAACAGACTGAAACTGTTGTTTTAATGGCCGTCCTGGTCGTTTTGGTTTTGGAAACTGTACCTGCTCCTCTTGCCTAATAGCGTTTCCATTACCGAGCGAAATCGGTGATATATTTGGTGAATGGGCTGCTGCCTCATTACTGACTTCTGATTGTCTAGTAGATTTACTACGTGTATTATGTATTTTTGGAATGGTTCCTGTATTTGCATCTGCCTGAGAGGTTATTTGAGGTTGCAAATCCCTCACATGACACAAAGTTTTGCATACGGGACATTCATGAGTTTTTTCTAAATAAGTTGAAATGCACTTTCTATGGAAATAGTGACCGCATTTCGTGGTTGCTACATTCTGGTTATCCAGAAGTAGTTGCGCACAAATAATACCACAAAATGCTCCACAGGCATTTTGATTTCTTATGGTTTTTTCGCTTAATAATTTTTTTGAAAATTTATAACAAAAATTTGTTAAATAAGGATAAACAAGCGAAACGTTTTCTGATTCTAATAGATAAGTTTCAATAATATAAATACATTCCCTTTCGGATTAGCAAGGTGATGAAATAAGATGACGTTTTTTTTTTTTTTTTTCTGTTCTTTTTAGGGAGTACCATGCAAAAGTTTTACCGCTTAGCCGCATTGACTTGCTTGGTCTCAGGAAAATTTGAGGCAATTACTTCCTTAATTATAAGAATCCAACGAGTCATAACTTGAAACATGTAGGAGGTCTAGTTGAGGGTTGCGTACCAGCCAATCTCGAAATTCCTTTGCTATTGTTAAATGCTATGCCATTCTCAGTTGGCAGACAATTAAGTTAGTGTTGTCAATAAGGGATTTGTTATTCATTTGATGCACAATTCTAATGAACCTATACAATAAGATATCTGCGGTAACCGTGTGATACAACTATCTCATGGCAAAATCCAATCAGACTATCATATCGTAGTTCATAGACAGTTTTTCAAAAGTTAACAAAACAGAAGAATTAGATTTGAATAAAACCAACTTACATTAGGGTTTCAAATGCTCTTGACGCTGTCCAAGTGGATGATATTTCGATCTTGAGTCAAAAGTCATAATTCCAAACTGGGACAAACGACGCTTTTACTAAATTTTCAAATCTTAACAATTAGCTAAAATTTGAATAAAGAGATAAGGAAAAGATCAAAGACTATTATTGAAATTACTTGCGCCTTGGACCACTACATCGCTAACAGCAACATATGGTTATTCCGAATGATCGCAGCATTGGAATCAATAAATTTAAAGGATAGAAGAAAAATAATAAAGTTAAAGGAGATATAGAAAAAAGGACTTCCAAAGAGATGGAGCTTAACCAAATAGGAAAACCGAAGGTGCCTAACCTGATTTCGTTATCTGATTTGAGCATCGGCTCCGTGCCTATCTGACTTCGAGAAATCTGACTTCGAGCTATCTGACTTCGAGTATACTTCGTCTAGTCTAGCAACATGTCAGCTCTGCTCGGCCTCTGCCTTGCTCTGCCCCACGTTGGGCGCCATTTTTTAATTTATGTAACATACAACTGGATGGAGTCGTACCGTACCATGCCCAACCTGCAAATGTTTTAACAAAAATTACAACAAAGGGGTGGTACGCTACGTGTGTAAGATATCGGCGTTGACATAACTGATCTGCGGGACTCTTATTGCGGCTAGCAAAACAATCGGCTGGCCACTTACACAGTATATATACAAACAAAAAAAAAAAGAAAGTCCCTAAAATTAAATGCCAAGAAAGGATAGAATTAGAAAAAAGGAAGAACAGTATCATTGATTGTTTTGACTACAACGATATTAAAGTAGTCGCGCTCTCTACCCGCCCTACCATGATTTTCCTTGCAGCGCTTAAAAACTCTGGAAAATCCCAAACGATATTCACGTCATTCTAATCACACTTGCATCCTCCTTAAGGAATAATGATCGATATTACTCCATTGCAAAACGTAATTTATTTATACAAAGTTTCAATAAGTTATCTTCATGATAAAGAAATTCAATGTCAAACATATTATATTTCATAGGATAATTAATAATTCATATAACCATTCTCGAAAATAAAAAGGAGATCTAATTACATTTCTAATACATTTCTATCTATGTATGAGACTATTCCAGAAGGGAACTTTATATAGAAAATACTAAAATATTGGAATCGACCTAGTCTGTCACATTTTCAAAAGAACTAGGTAATGATATTCGATTTTACTTTCAACAGAACTTTCAATTAGCATAATTAAAATTTTGATTTCTATTTATATGGATTAATGCAGTTTGAGAACAGTTATCACCAGATGAGGGTACATTGTTACCTTTTTTTTTTAATTTCAAGCAAATAAATTTTTGTTTAAAATGATGATTGCGGCTATGCCGTACTTACGACCAAAGTCCCACGATGTAAGCAGGTCTGATGACGTTTGATGAACTTTTGGATTCTCTGTATAAATGATTTTATGTCAATTTTAAAGGTGATAAACTGCACGCATAACTATAATTATGGAAAAGTATTTATAAGAATTAATGTTCTTAGCAAATTAAAAAGGAAAGAAAAAAAAAGCAAAAGAAAATTCTACATATTATACAAATTAAAATTAAGGGATTCCAAAATGAAGCTTTGGAAAAGACAACTTAAGATGGTTGACGTGATCTTTAACGTCGAGTTGACTGGACTCTATTAAATCCTGGGTAGTCGCTGGTTGTAGAATTGTAAATCGACGAGGAGGGACTTGTGGTCGACGAGACAGGATACTGAATTTAATCGGACTCTCTCTTATTTCCTTTATATAAATCCACGATTACTTCTTGATGAGTCGGATAGAAAGTATTTCCACATCACAATATCTTCCAGATCGAGAAAGTGGGTTGTATTTTATAAGTGGAGAGTACATAACCTCTCAATATAGGAAATCGGTTGCTACATCCAGCGGTTTCCGAATCCTTTGTTATCAAACTCCAAGGAACTAGGAGTTGATATGATTTTCCAAGGCCTTTATTATAAATTTTTTTATAATAGATAATTTATATAACATGCAAACAGCTACGTCTCGACACACGTGTGTTGATGACGTCATCGCTGTGGCACCACTTGAAGGGGACAGTTTTCTCGAATTTATTTAGCCATCCTTTTGGGCTCGATTTTCCTAGTCGTTTAACTAGAGGGAAGTAAAATAGACTATAGTAAGACAGCCTAATTATTTTATAGTCAAATACCTTTTCGAGTGCTTAACCTCAATGGGCTAGTTTGAAAAAATTCACAATTTGCTAAAAATAATTTAGCCATCAAGAGTCTGCTGCATTCCATTTAGCTATTCACTGAATATGATGACCCGATTTTGTTATTTAATATTCAATAATAAAGCAACATCTCCAATTCGATTAGATAAAGCAGTTAATATACCTGCATTATAAGATTTTACATTTTGAAAATAAATTACTAAACAATAAGATACTAAACCTAATCCATCTCATCCTAATAAAATTCTAATTAAATTCGGACTAATAATTAATAATATTATAGACAAAACAAATATTAAAACTAATATAATAAAACGATTAATATTTTCATCTCTTCTTATATATTCTTTTCTATAAAAAATTACTAAAGAAGCAATTATTAGAACAAAAGATATAAATAATAAACTTATTCAATCAAATAAAAAAAGTTATTACAATTCTTATAGAATTTAAAGAAATTACTTCTCATTCAATAAAATAAATTAAATTATTTAATAAAAAATTTAAACTAATAAAAAAAAAAGATAAACTAATAGAAATTAAACTTAAAAATCTAATTCTACAAATTGATAAATATTTCACGATCTAAAATGAATTTTTCATATCACTAACACCACAAATTAGTATTTTTTTTAAACTATTTAAATTTACAATCATAATATACAAGAATCTCTTTTTAAAATTAATAAATTTAAAGGAACTCAATGTAATAATAATAATAAATATTCACGAATTTTTCCATTTCTAAAAGAATAAATTCCTGAATAATTTTTTCCATGCTGACTAAAAGAATATAAATATAAAGAATAAGCTGCGCTAAAAAAAGATAATAAAGATAATATAATTATTGAAATTCATGATCAAGAAACAATTCTATTTAATAAAGAAATTTCACCTAATAAATTTAACGAAACTGGAGCTGCTATATTAGAAGAACTTAATAAAAATCATCATAATGCTATAGCCGGTATAAAATTTAATAAACCCTTATTAATTAATAAACTTCGTCTTCCTAAACGTTCATAAGAAATATTAGCTAAACAAAATAAACCCGATGAACATAAACCATGACCAATTATTAATGTATAATAACCTCTTAATCCTCAGTATCTTATAACTAATAATCCTGCTAATACAATTCCTATATGAGCAACTGAAGAATAAGCAATTAAAGATTTTAAATCTGTTTGTCGTAAACATACAAATCTAACCAATACTCCTCCTACTAATCTAATACTAATTCAAATAAATCTATATTTTAAATTTATTAATTGTAAAAAAGAACACTCGTAATCCTCAATATCATTATAACATCCTAATAATACCCTTGCAGAGGGTATAATAAAATTATCTATATGATTGCAACGTGAAGAAATAAGCCAATATTAAACGATTTTAAATTTTGAATAAATTTTTTTTTTTTTTTTTTTTTTTTTTGGAAAAAAATTTATTTAAAGTTTTGTGGGTTGGGACAACTATAAGTTATAGAAAAATAGGAAAGATCAGAGGTACCTCCGTAAAAATGTGAGTTGTTCAAAACAAATCTCAACACATAATACAATTCATACTTCTACACCTTACCAGCAAGTTTGATTCAGATCGGATAATAAACACCGACATAAATCAATAACATACAATTAACCAATACTCCTCCAATTTTTACTAATCTAATACTAATTCAAATAAATCTATATTTTAAATTTATTAATTGTAAAAAAGATAATACTCGTAATAAACCATAACCTCCTAACTTTAATATAATTCCAGCTAAAATTATTGAACCTGAAACAGGAGCCTCAACATGAGCTTTTGGTAATCATAAATGAACTAAAAATATAGGTATTTTTACAAGAAAAGCACATAATATACAAAAATATAATAAATCATAATTATATATAAAATTATTTATTAAATAAAAATTTATTGTACCTACATTATTTATTAAATAAAAAATACCAATTAATATAGGTAAAGAAACTAATAAAGTATAAAATAATAAATAAATTCCAGCTTGTAAACGTTCAGGTTGATAACCTCAACCCAAAATTAAAAATAAAGTAGGAATTAATCTTCTTTCAAAAAATAAATAAAATATAAATAAATTTATTCTCATAAAAGTCAAAATTAATAATAATAATAATAAAATTACATTTAATAAAAATAAATTTTTATAATTATTATATTTATTAACACTTTCTCTAGCTAATAATATTAAAGAACAAATTCATAATCTTAATAAAATTAATCCAAAAGAAAGTATATCTCTTCCTAAAAATACGAAATTTCAGATCAATAATTTATAAAATTATTTATTATTAAAAATATAAATCTAATAAATAATAATAAAATTTGCACCATTCAATATATATTATTTATAAAACATAAAGGTAACAAAAAAATAAAAAAAAATACTAATTTTAACATTATATAATTCTAAAAGATTGAAAATAATCATTACCATGAGTTCGAATTATTGAAACTAAAATTGATAACCCTAAAGCACCTTCACATACACTAAATGTTAAAAATATTATTCTAAAATAATTTTCATAATTTATTAAATTTAAATAAATAAATAATAAAAAAAATAATATTAAAACAATAAATTCTAAACTTAATAATATAGAAAGTAAATGTTTTCGATTAGAAACAAAACAAAATATACCTAAAATTACCAAAATTATAGGTAAACTTCAATATAATAATATAATCATTAGTTTTAATAGTTTAATAAAAACATTGGTCTTGTAAATCAAAAATAAAAATATTACATTCTTTTAAAACTTCAAGAGAAAAGAAAATTCTTTATCATTAATCCCCAAAATTAATATTTTTATTAAACTATCTCTTGATATTATTCAATTAATTTTATATTCATTTATTTTTACTACTTCAATTATTTTTATTAATATAATTCATCCTTTAGCTATAGGTTTAACATTATTAATTCAAACAATTTTAATTTGTTTAATTACAGGATTAATAACAAAAAGATTTTGATATTCATATATTTTATTTTTAATTTTTTTAGGAGGAATATTAGTTTTGTTTATTTATGTAACTTCACTAGCTTCAAATGAAATATTTAATTTATCGATTAAATTAACTTTATATTCAACAATAATATTAATTATTTTTATTATAATTTCATTAATTATTGATAATATAACTACTTCTCTTTTTTTTATTAATAATGAAATACAATCAATTAATAATTTAAATTCTTATATTTCAGAAAATTCTTTATCTTTAAATAAACTTTATAATTTTCCTACTAATTTTATTACAATTTTATTAATAAATTATTTATTAATTACTTTAATTGTTATTGTAAAAATTACAAAATTATTTAAAGGACCTTTACGAATAATAAATTAATGAATAAACCTTTACGAACTTCACATCCTTTATTTAAAATTACAAATAATGCACTTGTAGATTTACCAGCTCCTATTAATATTTCAACATGATGAAATTTTGGTTCACTTCTAGGATTATGTTTAATTATTCAAATTCTCACTGGATTATTTTTAGCTATACATTATACTGCAGATGTAAATTTAGCTTTTTATAGAGTAAATCATATTTGCCGAGATGTAAATTATGGTTGATTATTACGAACACTTCATGCTAATGGAGCATCTTTCTTTTTTATTTGCATTTATTTACATGTAGGTCGAGGAATATATTATGGTTCATATTTATTTACTTCTACTTGATTAATTGGAGTAATTATTTTATTTTTAGTAATAGGAACAGCTTTTATAGGATATGTTTTACCTTGAGGTCAAATATCTTTTTGAGGAGCAACAGTTATTACAAATCTTTTATCAGCAATTCCATATTTAGGATTAGAACTAGTACAATGAGTATGAGGAGGGTTTGCTGTTGATAATGCAACTTTAACACGATTTTTTACTTTTCATTTTATCTTACCATTTATTGTACTAGCAATAGTTATAATTCATTTATTATTTTTACACCAAACAGGATCAAATAATCCAATAGGATTAAATTCAAATATTGATAAAATTCCTTTTCATCCTTATTTTACTTTTAAAGACATTGTAGGATTTATTATTATAATTAAATTATTAATTATTTTAGTATTAATTAATCCTTACTTATTAGGAGACCCAGATAATTTTATTCCTGCAAATCCATTAGTAACCCCAGCTCACATTCAACCTGAATGATATTTTTTATTTGCTTATGCTATTTTACGATCAATTCCTAATAAATTAGGAGGAGTTATTGCTTTAGTATTATCAATTGCAATTTTAATAATTTTACCTTTTTATAATTTAAGAAAATTCCAAGGAATTCAATTTTATCCAATTAATCAAATTTTATTTTGAATTATAGTAACAACTGTAATTTTATTAACATGAATTGGAGCTCGACCAGTAGAAGAACCTTATGTTATTTTAGGACAAATTTTAACTATTATTTATTTTTTATATTATATAATTAATCCATTTTTTTTTTTTTTTTTTTTTTTTTTTTTTTTTTTTTTTTTTTTTTTTTTTTTTTTTTTTTTTTTTTTTTTTTTTTTTTTTTTTTTTTTTTTTTTTTTTTTTTTTTTTTTTTTTTTTTTTTTTTTTTTTTTTTTTTTTTTTTTTTTTTTTTTTTTTTTATTTTTTTTTTTTTTTTATTTTTTTTTTTTTTTTTTTTTTTTTTTTTAAAATTTTTTTTTTTTTTTTTTTTTTTTTTTTTTTTTTTTTTTTTTTTTTTTTTTTTTTTTTTTTTTTTTTTTTTTTTTTTTTTTTTTTTTTTTTTTAATTTTTTTTTTTTTTTTTTTTTTTTTTTTTTTTTTTTTTTTTTTATTTTTTTTTTTTTTTTTTTTTTTTTTTTTTTTTTTTTTTTTTTTTTTTTTTTTTTTTTTTTTTTTTTTTTTTTTTTTTTTTTTTTATATTTTTTTTTTTTTTTTTTTTTTTTTTTTTTATTTTTTTTTTTTTTTTTTTTTTTTTTTTCTTTTTTTTTTTTTTTTTTTTTTTTTTTTTTTTTTGTCGGCGGTTTTTTTTTTTTTTTTTTTTGTTTTTTTTTTTTGGGGGGCCAGGAACCTTTTTTTTTTCTTTTTTTTATAAATGCTGCACCTGCAGCAATGAATGCCCATCCACTATATGACTTGCGATCACTGCCATCTCCTGCCCAATCCGCGTCTACGTAGCAGAAAATTGGTTTGCCAGTTCGAACATACCGCAACTTTAGATCTGCAGTCCCTCTGAGATATCGCAAGATCTTTACCCCAACTACATGCTCTTCATGTGGCTCTGCATTCCTTTGGGCTAGCTTTGACACAGAATGCAGTATATCCGGACGAGTTGTCACAGCCAAGTACATTAGTGATCCGATCATCGATTGGTATTCCACTTGGTTGACCTTTTTACATCCTTCTTTGGTGCATTTGACTTGAAACCCTGGTTCCAACGGCACCACATTTGGCTTGCACTGATCCATTCCATACTGGCGAAGTAACTCTTCTATATAGTTCTTGTGACCAACGGCTATGTCACCTGTTTCGCCCTCTCGTTCAATTTCCATTCCCAGAAAATGCTTGAGCTTGCCTCCATCTACCACATCAAACTCTTGTGCGATGAGCCTTTTAATAGTTGATAACTCTTGTAGACTTGAGCTTGCTTGAATGAGATCATCTACATAAACGAGAATTATATTAATGTTCTTACCAGTCCGACGGGTGTATACACAAGGTTCCCTTGCGCAAGGACTGAAACCAATTTTTGCGATAACTTTGTTTAACGCCTCATTCCATTCTCGTCCGCTTTGTTTAAGACCGTACAACGTCTTATTTAGCTTTAGTACTTTCTCCGGGTGATTTTCGTCAACAAATCCCTCTGGTTGACGCATGTATACTGTATCCTTCAACTCGCTGTTTAAGTATGCTGCAGTAACATCCATCTGATGCATGTACAGACCATGTTCTACTGCCATCGCCATCACTAATCTGATCGACGCATATCTTGCTACCGGCGAAAATGTATCCCAGTAGTTTACTCCATAGCGTTGACTACAGCCTTTTGCGACCAGCCTCGACTTCAGTCGCTCAATCTCGCCATCCTTATTCTTCTTGATAGCATACACCCATTTGCATCCGATTACTTTTTCTCCTTTGGGAAGATCTACTAGATTCCAAGTTTTGTTGGCTCTCAAACTATCTAGCTCGTTCTGCATGGAAATCCTCCATTCATCTGCATATCCAGAAGTTAACGCCTCCTTAACGTTATTTGGAACTTCTATTCCCGCTTTGGATATCAAATTTACTTCATTATGTTGCAAACGTGGACGCCCTGGTCTTCCAGTATATATTTTCTTTGGCCTTCCTGGTCCTCTGCGTGCACGTATTATTTGGTCATCTGCTTGCAATTCACCATTGGGTATTTGAGGATCCGTTGCTTCATCCTCAGGTATTATTTCGCTTGATACTGACTCGATTTCTTGTGCGCTCTCTGATTCTTCATTTAATTGCTCGTTCTGAAACGTGATCAATCCCATATCGCCACCATTCAGTTTTTCGATCTTCTCTTCTTGGACATTTTCTGTGAATTCAGACTCGAAAAATATTAAATCTCTGGCTTCAATTAACTTACTTTTGAATGGATTATACAAACGATACGCTTTAGCAGTTTCTGAGTAGCCAACCATTATGCATTGCTCTCCTTTTTGCCAGAACTTCTTGCGATGCTGCTTATTTAGCACTATAGCCTTTGAGCTAAACACTCGCATATGAGACACAAATGGTTTCCTTCCTGACCAGGCTTCTAACGGTGTCATCTTCTCCAGAGTTGACGTCTCCACACGATTCCTTATATATGCAGCCGTATGTACTGCCTCTGCCCAATAGGATTCAGGAAGATTTGCATGCACCAACATGCTTCGAGACATCTCTACTAACGTCCTGTTTGAGCGCTCCGGCACACCATTCTGCTGGGGGGTGTGCGGTACCGTTAGTTGACGCTTAATGCCCTTGGACTTCAAAAGATTATCAAACGCGCCGCTTAGATACTCCCGGCCGTTGTCACTTCTGAGCACTTTTATCCTCTCTCCAGTTTGATTTTCAGCATATGTCACAAATTCTTTAAATTTGACTAGGATCTCATCTCTAGTTTTCATGAAACATACATGTGTATAACGAGTCTTATTGTCGATGAAAGTGGCGAAATATCTTGCTCCACCAATTGAGGCCCTATTCATTGGTCCACAGATATCCGTATGAATAACCTCCAAAATTTGGTTAGCTCGCCCTTGTGAAGCCTTCGAGAATGGCTTGACACAAATTTTGCATTTGGCACACGTCATACATTGACGTTTCTCAATACCATTGCACTTCACATTTAATCCATGCACCATATTGTGCTTTATCATTTTTTTCATTGATTCGAAGTTTACATGTCCCAGCCGATTGTGCCATTTTACCAATTGCTTATTTTCATTACCCGCGGTAAAACATTTGTTGTCTTCAATTTCAAACAAATACAGACCATCATTTCTTGTGGCTTCTAATACCACTTTGCCATGCATATCTTTTATGGTCGCTTTCTTTTGGTAAAATTCAGTTTTAAATCCTTTTTCTGCCGCCTTTGCAACCGAAATAAAATTACATTGCAAATTATCTACCAATAAAACATTCTGTAGATCAATTGTACTATTTTTCCAGGTCAATCTTACAATTCCACGGCCACTCGATTCAATAAAATTATCACCCGCCGGTGTAATTCGCTCTGTATGAAGTTCGAGTTCGATGAACAGAGACTTGTCTGAACATAAGTGTGCGGTTGCACCACTATCTAGGCACCATACATGTTGTGGCAACTTCTTCTTGTATGGTCTTGCCACGTAAGCAGAAAATGATCTCTTCTCATTTTTCCCTTCTGCTTTGCATTCTGCCGCTTTATGACCTTGAATTCCGCAATTCCAGCAACCCGCCTTTCTGTCGCCAGTTTTTGCAAACGATTTCCAATTTTTTCGTGGTTTCTTTAGACTTTTCGCTCCAAAAATTTTTGTTTCTGCTTCATCCACGCAGATATCCGATTTACGTCTCTCTCCCTCCTCTTAGAGTTTCACTTTTAATGACGTCAAATTTGGCAGCTCATCTCGGGCTTCTATGGCAATGACAAAATTTTCATACCCATCGGGTAAAGATGACAGGAGGAGTATAACTACAAATTCGTCGGGTAATTCTACACCGATCTCATTTAATTTTTCCATCACATCAAGAAACGTATTGATATGATTTGCCATGCTTTCGTTTTCTCTCATCTTGGTGGCTAAAAGTTGCTTTAAGAGTCTTACCCTTCGTGCCGGTCCTCTTGGCACGTGTAGCTCTTCCAATTTTCTCCAGACACCCGCTGATGTCCCACAGTGTTTCACACTATTTATCTGAGTAGCCTTTAAGCACAACATTATAGCTGCAATGGCTTTTTCATCCCTCAGATCAAATGCAGCCTGCGCTTCTGCAGTATCACTTTCCTGCTTTCTGACTCGTTCACAAACGACAGGCCAAAGTTCAGCTTGCACCAAGACACTTTTCATTTGGATCGCCCATGTGGAGTAGTTGTTGTCATCCAACTTTTCTATAGAGCTCATTAACGCTTTTTTTTCTTTTTCTTTCCTTTATTCAAATATTTCAACATATAGATAATTTATTAAATTAGTTAATGAGCTTGAATAAGCGTATGTTTTGAAAACATAAGATAGAATTATATTTTCTATTAACTTTACTAACAAAAATTATTATAATAAAGAAAATAATAAAATCTTAAAACCAATAAAAAATATTAAATAATTTAAAGAAAAAGATAAAAAACATTTTCAAGCTAAATATATTAATTTATCATAACGAAATCGAGGCAAAGTTCCACGAACTCAAATAAAAATAAAAGAAATAAATATTAATTTAAAATAAAATAATAAATTAAATACATCACAACCTAAAAAAATTACACAAAATAATATTCTTATAAATAAAATTCTTGAATATTCAGCTAAAAAAATTAATGCAAATCCACCTCTTCTATATTCTACATTAAACCCTGAAACTAATTCTGATTCACCTTCAGCAAAATCAAAAGGAGTTCGATTAGTTTCAGCTAAAGAAATTGTTAACCAAACCAAAGCTATTGGAAATAAAATCAATAAAAATCAAATATAAATTTGATAATAATAAAAATATAAAATATTATAACTTCCAATTAAAAATACAAAAGATAATAAAATTAAAGCTAAACTGACTTCGTAAGAAATTGTTTGAGCTACAGCTCGTAAACCACCTAATAATGCATAATTTGAATTAGAAGATCAACCAGCTACTATAACAGTATAAACCCCTAATCTAGTACAACATAAAAAAAATAAACCCCCTAAATTAAATGAATATAATTTAACAAAAAATGGTATACATATTCATACAAGTAAAGATAAAAATAAAGAAAAAATAGGAGAAATATAATATCTTAAATAATTTGATAATAAAGGGTAAGTTTGTTCCTTTGTAAATAATTTAATCGCATCACAAAAAGGTTGAGGAATTCCTATTAAACCAACTTTATTAGGACCTTTACGAATTTGAATATAACCTAAAACTTTTCGTTCTAATAATGTTAAAAATGCAACTCTAACTAATACACAAATAATCAATAATAAACTTCCAATAAATGATATAATTAATTCTATATAAAACAAGTACTATCTGTAATAAAATATTACATAAATAAATTCTAAATTTATTGCACTAATCTGCCAAAATAGTTTTATTTAAATTAATAATATTCTTTTATAAAATAAATTATTTTAATATTTAATCCTTTCGTACTAAAATATTATAATTTTTTAAAGATAGAAACCAACCTGGCTTACGCCGGTTTGAACTCAGATCATGTAAGAATTTAAAAGTCGAACAGACTTAAAATTTGAACGGCTACACCCAAAATTATATCTTAATCCAACATCGAGGTCGCAATCTTTTTTATCGATAAGAACTCTCCAAAAAAATTACGCTGTTATCCCTAAAGTAACTTAAATTTTTAATCATTATTAATGGATCAATTATTCATAAATTAATGTTTTTATAAATTAAAAGTTTTTTAAATTTTACTATCACCCCAATAAAATATTTTAGTTTATTATAATAAAATTAATCTTTATAATTAAAATAAATAAAATATAAAGATTTATAGGGTCTTCTCGTCTTTTAAATAAATTTTAGCTTTTTGACTAAAAAATAAAATTCTAATAAAATTTTAAATGAAACAGTTAATATTTCGTCCAACCATTCATTCCAGCCTTCAATTAAAAGACTAATGATTATGCTACCTTTGCACAGTTAGAATACTGCGGCCATTTAAAATTTTCAGTGGGCAGGTTAGACTTTAAATTAAATTCTAAAAGACATGTTTTTGTTAAACAGGCGAACATTATTTTTGCCGAATTCTTTATTTAAACTTTTCATATAAATTTATATATACAATATTATATACTAATTTTATCATAATTAATTAATTTTAAAAATTAAAATTAATATTTCAATAAATAATTAAAATTCAATAAATAATTTTATTTATAAAATAAATTATAACATAATTATTAACAATTGCTAATTCTAAACATATATTTATTAATTTTATTTATTATTTTTAAAAATTTATTTTATAGCTTATCCCATAAAATATTAAAATTATAAATTATTTTATTAAAAAATTTTTAAAATAAATTTATAATTTCTAAATTAAATTTATTTCTTGAAAAACTAGATACCTTTAAAAACGAATAACATTTCATTTCTAATATAATATTAAAAATAATTTTATTACATTAACTTTTATATTATATTAACTCTTTTAAAATCGAGAAAAATATTAATTATATATTTTTTATTTAATAAACACTGATACACAAGGTACAATAAATAAAATTTTCTTTTAAAATAATTTTTTTTTCAAATTATTTCAATTTTCTTTTACAATACTATTAAACTATTATTAAATATATTTTTTCTTTAAACAATACTAAAACTTTATTTTCTATAATTATTTTTAATACTTTATTTTAAAATATAAATAATTAATAAATAAAATCTAATAATCAATTTATATTGATTTGCACAAAAATCTTTTCAATGTAAATGAAATACTTTACTAATTAAGCTTTAAATTGTCATTCTAGATACACTTTCCAGTACATCTACTATGTTACGACTTATCTTACCTTATTAATAAGAGCGACGGGCGATGTGTACATATTTTAGAGCTATAATCAAATTATTTATCTTTATAATTTTACTACCAAATCCACCTTCAAAAATTTTTTCATAATTTTATCCGTTTAAATAAATTTATTGTAACCCATTATTACTTAATTATAAGCTACACCTTGATCTGATATAAATTTTAATAAAAATTATTGAATATTATTATTCTTATAAAATATTCTGATAACGACGGTATATAAACTGATTACAAAATTAAGTAAGGTCCATCGTGGATTATCGATTACAAAACAGGTTCCTCTGGAAAGATTAAAATACCGCCAAATTTTTTAAGTTTCAAGAACATAACTATTACTACTTTAATAAAATTATTTACATTTTAAATAATAGGGTATCTAATCCTAGTTTTTTATTAAAATTTTTTAGTTTCAATTTTATTACAAATAAATAATTTAAATTTAAAATTTCACTTAATAAATTAAATTTTATTTAATTATAAACAATTTAACTTTTATTAAAAAAATTTATTTGTATTATTGGTATAACCGCGACTGCTGGCACCAATTTTGTCAATACTTTTTAATATTGCTATTTCTAAATTTCTTTAATTAATAATACTAATTACTGCGAATTAATAAAATTTATTTATTTTTAAAATAAATAATAATTCATACAAAAATATACATATAAATCAAATTAACAACAAATTTTTAAGCCAAAATAAAACTTTTATATTATATTTTATTTTTATTATAAATTAAATATAATTTAATTAAATTTATAAAATAATGTAATTTAATATTAATTAATTAATAATTTAATATTTATTTAAATATATAATTTATATTTATATATTAATATATATATACATATTAATATAAATAATTTATATTAATTACTAAATCTGAAAAATTTAACCCCTAAATAAATATATATATATATATATATATATATATATATAACTATTTAAATTTAATTAATTTAATTAATCAAATTTTATATTTTATTAAATTTAAATAATTAAATTTAATTATATAAATAAATTAATATATATATATATATATATATATATATATATATATATATATATTATACAATATTTATATATATATAATAATCAATATTAATTACTAAATCTGAAATTTAAACCCCTAAATTAATATATATATATATATATATATATATATATACATTAATATTAATTATTATAAATTAATAAATTTAATTTATAATAATATAACAATTTATAATTTAAATAAATAAAATTTATTATTATATATTTATATATAAATATATAAATTAATAATAAAAAAAAATCAAAAATAATTTAAATAATAATAAACCAATAATTATAATGAAAATATACTTATATATAAGAAAATATTTCCCCCAATTTTTTTTTTTTTTTTTTTTATATATATTCAAGATTAATATAATATCTATATATATATAAATGTTTAATATATTATTATATAGTTAACAATAAAGAATAAAAAATTTCACAATCCAAAAATCATTACAATTTATATAGATACCATCTATATATAAATATTTATCTAATATTTATTTAATTTATTAAATATATATATATTTAATAAATTATTATATATTTATATTTTTATATATATACATATTTACAGTACATATATATATATATACAACAATATTAATTATATATATATATATATATATTTATATTTTTATAATACTAAAATATATTATTTATACAAATAAATATAAAATTTTTAAAATGTAAAAATTTTAAAATAAAAGTATTAATAATAAAAAAAAAAAAAAAGAAAGATGGATTAACTTCGGCCGTGCCGAAGTTCGTAACCTTGCAGATTTTCTATATAATTCACCAGAAGCATTATTGTAAATTAAACATACCAAATTTACAAATTCAAAATTTTGAGCTTGAGGAAAAAAATTTTTCATACAAAAATTTTTTTTTTTTTTTTTTTATTTTTTAAATTATTTCTAACTTTTTTTGATAAAACTTGATTTAAGTATTAAGAAGATTTATTAAACTAATAAAAATTTTTTTTTTTTTTTTTTTTAAAAAAAAAAATTTTTTTTTTTTATTTTTTTTTTTTTTATGGTTTTTTTTTTTGGGGGTTTTATTTTTTTGTTTTCCGATTCTGATCAAACTTGGTTGAAGTATCAAGATGCATATTAAACTCATAAATATCAAATTTCGTGGCATTCGGTTAAAAAACAACAGAGTTATTGAGGATAAAGCTTATTCCTGACCGATCGTTCCTATGGGAGCTATATGATATTGTCGTCCGATCGGGATGATTCCGAAATATACAATGCCTGCAGCAAAAAGGAGCCTATGCTGAAAATTTTCTCTTATGGTCTCGGAGGAGAAGCTGTTGATCCAGACAGACGGACAGACGGACAGACGGACATGGTCATATCGACTCGGCTATTCATGCTGACCAAGAATATATATACTTTATATAGTCGGAGATGCTTCCTTCTGTGCGTTGCAAACTTCTGACCAAAATTAATATACCCTCTGCAAGGGTATAAAAAGAAGAAGAAATCTAATTATAATGAGTTGCCTGAAAAAAAGGTTACCTTGATAGGGTAAATCATGTAGTACTCTACATTCATTAATATAAATTGTTAATTCAAATTGATTTTTTTGTTTTTTTTTTAAAGAAATTATATTTAATAGAATTCAACTATTTCTAAAAGTATCAAAAACTGTTAAAATAGTACTGTACAAGAAGTTTCCAGAGCAATGCACACATGTATCGACGTATGTATGTATATGAACACATACACTTATATTTCTTTTTGTCTCTTTTGTATTTTGTATTCTGCGCTTGCCCAACTGAATTATTGGCACGCGCATTATGTTAGTCTCTAATAAACTTCTGATTTGTACGGACGTATTACTATTCCTTGATTGTTCTGCCTGCGTTTTCGGGTTGTGCGTTCCCCTCCCCTCTCAACAGGTTATGGGCCCAGGGCACGGTTTTGAATAGTAAAGTAAAGAAGTGATATATTTAACGATCTATATCGGTTGACATTAGAGCTACGAATAAGTTACGAATTTTATTCGGTAGAAGAGACTCAAAAGTAAGTTGAAAGGCAACATGAGTAATCTGTACCACATCGAGAAGTTGGATGAAAAGAATTATGATTCTTGGAGTATACAAATGCGCAGCGTCTTGGTGCATTCAGACCTGTGGGATGTAACGAATGGAACTTTGCCCTCGGTGCGTAAGGTATCGCTATACAATAAGTTGCTAAGCTTACGACTGTCGGAAGGCCAAGAAATGGCCAGTTATCTGAATGGTTTCTCTGATGTGTTAGATCAGCTTGCAGGCGCCGGTGTTCAGATAAATGAGGAGTTACGAACTATCATTTTGTTATCTAGTCTGCCACCTATTTATGAGAATTTTGTTGTCGCCATCGAGACGCGCGACGTTTTGCCCAGCTTCGAAATTCTATGCATCAAATTAAAGGAAGAAGCGGAACGAAAAAGTCTAACTGTGACGAAAGAGAAGGGGCAAGAAGCATTTGTCGTTACGCAAAACAGAAGCAGAAATCAAAATTCTCGCACACAGAAAAATCGGTCGCAAATTATTTGTTACAAATGCGGCAGGCAAGGGCATGTCAAAGCACAGTGCGGCAAAGAGAGAGTCGACAAGAAAGAAAGAGAGTACAAGTAAACTGAAAAAATGGAGAACAAGCAATGTAGCTTGATAAATGCTTTGGAAGCAGAGACTATGAAAAGAGAGAAGTGGTGCTGGGATTCTGGTGCAACGAGTCATATGTGCTGCAATAGGAATATGTTTTCGGATTTTTCTGTACATGATGAGAAGATCAGCCTGGCAGATGCGGGTTATTTACGTGCAGAAGGCAAAGGAAAAGTTACCATTCGGACTGGAATATGTAAATTAACGATGAACAATGTACTATATGTACCAGGGCTGGCAGGAAATTTTATGTCAGTGGCGCATGTTATTGAATATAACAGTGTTGTACATTTCGGAAAACATATGGCAAAAGTCATACGGAATGGTGCATGTATTTTAGACATTTAACATTTATTGATGACAAATCCAGACGAATTTTTATATACTTCCTTAAGGGCAAGGATGAGGTCTTTGGCAAGTTTTTGGAGTTTAAGAGTCTAGTAGAGAGGCAGACAGGAAAGAAGCTAAAATGTATCCGCAGTGACAATGGACGAGAATATATAAACAATGCATTTGATGACTACCTTAAGAATAATGGAATATTACGTCAGCTGACTATAGCGTACACTCCACAACAGAACGGCGTGGCAAAACGAGCTAACCGCACTCTGGTGGAAATGTCTAGGTGTTTGTTGGCACAGTCTGGATTATGTGAAGCATTGTGGGCAGAGGCTGTATTTACAGCTGTGTACCTGCGGAACCGTTCGTCAACAAGTGCTCTGACAAACCAAACGCCAATGGAAGCGTGGACGGGTAAGAAGCCGTGTATCACTCATCTTAAAGTTTTTGGTTCTGTTGCAGTTGCGTTATCCAAGGGCCATCAAGAGAGTAAATTTCGACCAAAAGGAAAGGAATATCGCATGGTGGGATATTCAAGAGAAGCAAAAGGTTACCGACTCTATGATGCAGAAACACGCAAAGTGGTTAAAAGAAGAGATGTTCTATTTGATGAAAGAGATCCTTCAGAGTAAACAAATTGTACGACGGTTATGTTTGATTTACCTGGACGCTATGAGCAAAATGAGATAGCAGATGCAAATTCGGAAATAGATGAAAGCGAGAGCAACCTATCAGAGGAACAGTCTTCTGAAACTGGTACTGGCGAGGAATCGTTTCATAGCGCACCTGAGGAGGAAGTTGCACAAGATGAAAGCAAATTGCGGGTAGGACCTGGCAGACCACGAGTAATCAGAACGGGTAAACCTGGACGCCCGAGGAAACAGTATAATATACTTGGATCGATTGTGGCTGGCGAGGTGACAATTCCATCGACCTACGAGGATGCCATAAGTGGACAATATGCATCGCAGTGGCAAGAGGCAATGGACAGAGAATTTGGAGCTCTGGTAAAAAATCAGACTTGGGAGCTGATAGACCTACCTAACAAGCAACTAACTATACGCTGCAAATGGGTTTATAGTCTCAAAAAGGATGCGCAGGGAGGCATAGAACGTTTTAAGGCGCGGTTGGTTGCGAAATGATGCTCGCAACAGTTCGGTGTAAACTACACTGATACATATGCACCTGTATGCCGATTAGAGAGCGTAAGGTTCATCTTGGCGGTGGCAGCAGAGTTGGATCTCTACTTACATCAAATGGATGTATGCACGGCATACCTTAATAGCGATCTGGAGGACACGGTGTATATGAGACAACCCATGGGATATGCAGACAAAAATCGTCCCAAGGCCGCATTGCATTTGAAGAAGGCAATCTACGGTTTGAAGCAATCAGGAAGGGCATGGAATTCTAGGCTGGACGCTGTATTACTAGATTTGGGTTTCAAACCATGTAGTAGTGAGCCGTGTTTATACCAAAAACATGATGAAGAAGATTTAACACTAATTCTTGTATATGTTGATGATCTCCTTATAGCATGTCGTTCCAAACAGAAGATGGATAATATTAAAACAGCGATATCAAACGAATTCGATTGCACAGACAAGGGTGCAACTGAGTTATTTCTTGGTATGGAGATTCATCGAGACGGTGAGCTTGGGCCTATTACACTAGGCCATTCGCAATATATTAAGGACATGTTGATTCGATACGGGATCGAAAACTGCAGACCGGTGGCTACTCCGCTTGATGCAGGGCATCAAGTGGCATGAGACAATAAGCAGTGCACGAGAGTTGACATAGGGTCGTACCAGACTCAGATTGGCGAACTGATGTGGCTGGCTCTAACCACTAGACCGGATATTTTGCATTCAGTTGCAAAGTTGGCTCAGCGGAATCAAGATCCGCATTCAGAACATGAAGCAGGTGTGAAGCACATCCTGCGTTATTTGGCGTCAACAATGGATAAAAAGCTGCACTATAAAAGGACCAGTCAAGCTTTTACTGGATATGTAGATGCCGACTGGGGTGGCGACAAAACTGACCGAAAGTCCTATACTGGCTATGTCTTCTTTTTGGCCGGAGGTCCAATATCTTGGAAATCTGAGAAACAGCGCAGTGTGGCGCTTAGTAGTACTGAAGCTGAGTATATAGCTTTGTCGACCGCATGTAAAGAAGCTATCGTTTTGCGACGTTTAATCATTGAACTTGGATGTGGGAATTGCAAGACCCCAACAGTTATATATGGAGACAACTTGAGTGCTCAGCAGTTGGCGAAGAATCCTGTTCATCACTCTAGGACAAAACATATAGATATAAGATATCATTTTGTACGACAAACTGTTTCTGAGGGTTTTGTTGAGTTGAAGTATGTTTCGACAGATTTAATGATAGCCGATATATTAACTAAGAATTTGCCGAAGAGAAAGCATAATGAATTTGTAAATTTGTTAAATTTGAATTAATTTTGTAAGACATGGTTGCATTGAGGAAGGGTGCTAAATTAGTACTGTACAAGAACTTTCCAGAGCAATGCACACATGTATCGACGTATGTATGTATATGAACACATACACTTATATTTCTTTTTGTCTCTTTTGTATTT
>JAECWJ010000425.1:0-24353 GCA_018150375.1 Drosophila sturtevanti | reverse complement strand
CAACGCTGTTAGATGTTAAGAACTTACTTATCTTGAAAATAAACACTGACTCTCTACCAAACAACCAAACGTTGCGGTTCATCTACTCCACTCGCCAACAGGTTATGGGCCCAGGACTGAGTGTGTATACTAAGTAATAGTGTATATAGTAGAGAAGAAATTGAGATCGTGCATAACGGACATTGCAAAAAACAGACAAAAGGAATCTGAAAATGAGTTCTTTTTATAATATTGAAAAGCTGGACGAGACCAACTATGACTCTTGGTGTGTTCTTGCAAGAAGTGTTTTGGTGCATCAGAATCTCTGGGCTGTGGTTTCAAACGAACATGTGAAGCCCGAAGATGAAACAAGTGAAGCTTTTAAAACATGGAAGCGTGAAGATGAAAAGGCCATGGCTGTACTATTTTTGTCAATAAGTGCGTCGCAGATTAATTGCATAAGGAATTGCGCATCAGCAAATGACATATGGAGAGAACTGGAAAAACTACATCGTCCACGTGGTCCTGTGCGCAAGGTAACACTGTTCAAACAGTTATTGAACAAGAGAATGACAGAAGGCGAAAACGTACAAACACATATCATGGAATTTTCAAACATCGTCGAGAATCTCTCTGCAATAGACATCACGCTGCAGGAAGAGTTAATAGTAATTATGTTACTGGCAAGTCTGCCCGCATCATATGAAAATCTTGTGGTTGCTTTAGAAGCACGTGACGAGTTGCCAGCGTTAAGCGTCATAAAATGTAAGCTAAATGAAGAGAATGAACGCCGAAAAGGAAGCGACCAAAAAGAGAGCACACAATCATTCTCAGCGCGTCACCTAGGACAAGGAAACAAAGCAACTACAGAAAGACGCCGTAATTTCAAATGCTATAAGTGTGGCCAACCAGGGCATTTCGCGGCAAAGTGCACTTCTAGAGAAACATACGAAAACGATGACAAGACAGAACATAAGAAAAGCGGAAAAAGTGATGGAACAAGAAACAAAAAACAGAGGAGCGATAAATCGATCGTACGTTGGAATAGCTGGAAATAATCGAATGGGCAACAATATATGGGTTATCGATAGTGGCGCAACATCACATATGTGTACAATAAGAGGACTATTCGATAAATTTGAACAACACAATGAAAATATCGAACTTGCTGGAAACAAATACACAACGGCGTATGGGCGAGGTACTGTGATTGTCAATAGTGATTGTGGCGCTAAAATTACACTGAAAGACGTGCTGTATGTGCCTGGATTGCAGTGCAACTTCATGTCAGTTGGAAAGGCAGTTAGTAACGGTTGTTTTGTTGGATTTTACCCGGAGTGTGCGAAGATTTTTGATAGTCATGATATCCTGATAATGAGGGCGAAAAAGGTCAGTGGATTATTTTTGTGTGAGACAAAAAATGATGAGAAATTGTGTATTTCCAAAACATCTGATGATATTATGAAATGGCACAAGCGATATGGGCATTTAAATATGCAGAATTTGCAAGAACTACAAAGCAAAGAAATGGTGCGTGGATTGACATTTAGCTCTACAAAATTGAATTTAGATTGCATTAGTTGCATGAAAAATAAGTGTCACGTGAGCCCATTTGAAAAGTCGCAAACAAGAGCAAATGAGTTGCTGCAGATAATACACAGTGATGTTTGCGGGCCCATTAATAAACTATCAAATGGTGGTGCAAAATATTTCGTGACAGTGATAGATGATATGAGCAGATATGTGCATGTTTACTTCCTGAAGCATAAATCGGAAGTGACCAAAATATTCAAGGAGCACATAACCATGGTAGAGCGACAGAAAGACATAAAAGTAAAAACTATCAGAAGCGATAATGGCACGGAATATGTCAACAAAGAATTTGAAGAATATCTGAAGTCTACTGGAATTAAAAGGCAGCTTACAGTACCTTACACGCCACAACAAAATGGAGTTGCAGAGCGCTTCAATCGGACGTTGGTAGAAATGGCAAGAGTCATGCTGAACAGTGCTGGTTTAAGTGAGAGTTTCTGGGCGGAGGCAGTGGCATGTGCTGCATACCTAAGAAATCGATCATCAACGAAGGCTTTAGATGGCAAAACGCCATTTGAAATGTTTACCGGACATAAGCCAGTAGTAAAACATTTGAGAGTCTTTGGATGTATTGCCGTTGCATTGGAAAAGGGTCCAAAGAAGAAATTCCAGGAGAAAGGAAAAGAATATATAATGGTTGGTTACTCTGAATCATCTAAAGCATACCGATTGTACGACAAGTCAACGGGTGATGTAAAAATCAGCAGGGATGTTTGTTTCATTGAGAATAGCATGTCCAGGATCAACGAGAGTGCTAGCGTCACAATAATGCTAGAAGAAATGGATGCTGATAAAATGGACAACTTGGCTGAAAGTGACGGCGTATCAGACAACCAGGACAATCAAGATGACATCCAGGAAGAGGCCGAATATGATGATGAGTAAATTCCAGCAACAAGGAGGGGACCAGGAAGACCAACAATAGTTCGAACCGGATTGCGTGGTCGGCCAAGAAAACTGTATAATGAATTAAATATGATGTTAAACAATAACATTAATGTCCCAGTTACTGTGAAGCAAGCACAATCGAGTCGAGAAGCTGATCAATGGAAATTAGCAATGCAAGAGGAATACGACGCTTTGATTAAGAATGAGACATGGGATCTAGTTGAGTTACCGCATGGAGAGAAGCCAATTGGATGCAAATGGGTGTTTGCCTTAAAGACAAATTCAGCTGGAGAGGTTGAGCGCTACAAAGCACGATTGGTAGCGAAGGGCTGCAGCCAGAGGTACGGCGTAGACTATGAAGAAACGTATTCGCCAGTAGTACGATTTGCTACAATTCGGATGCTCCTTGCAATGGCGGCGGAATACGAGCTATATGTGCATCAACTCGACGTATCAACAGCATACCTAAACGGATATCTAAATGAAGACATATATATGTGGCAGCCAGAAAACTACGACGACAAGTCTGGATGTGTTTTGAAACTTAAGAAGTCGCTATATGGTCTCAAGCAAGCAGGCCGTGTTTGGAACGAGAGATTGGATGATGCCTTAAGAAAGATGGGCTACAGGGCTTGTGAGAGCGAACCATGCATGTACACCAAATGTACAAAGAAGAAGACGATCAACATAATTGCCGTCTATGTTGATGACTTATTGTTAGCGTGTTCAGATGAAGGTGAAATGTTAGCTACTAAACGAGCTATATCTTCTGAATTTCAGGTTGTAGACAAAGGCCCAGTAACAAACTTCTTGGGATTGGAGATCCAACGAGAAGGGAAACGCGGTGCGATGCGTGTGAGCCAAAAGAAGCACATTATGGGACTACTTCACGAGATGGACATGGAAAACTGTCGCACAGCTTCAACGCCATTGGAAGCTAATTTCCAAGTGAACTGTAAGAGCGAGTCGTGCAAGCGCGTCGACGTAACGAAATATCAATCCATCATAGGGTCGCTGATGTATATTGCGCTGTGTTCACGACCAGATGTTCTACACTCTGTGTGCAAGCTTTCGCAGAGGAATTCGAATCCTCATGGAGAACATCTTTCAGCAGCAAAGCAAGTATTAAAGTATTTGTACACAACGATAGATTTGGCACTGATCTACGAGAAGACCGGGCAGGAAATAACTGGCTACGCAGATGCAGATTGGGCAGGTGATTCAACTGACAGGAAATCATTCACTGGCTACGTATTCATGTGGGGTGGATCTGTATTTTCCTGGGCATCGAAAAAACAGAGATCTGTTGCGCTAAGCAGTACAGAGGCAGAATACATGGCACTCTCGGATGCTGCAAAAGAGGCGATTTATTTAAGAAAACTAGTAAATGAGTTGAAATTGTATTTTAAGCTTGAATGTGTAACTATACATGGCGATAATGTAGGCGCTTTAAATCTTGTTAAAAATCCAGTTTATCACGCCAGAAGCAAACATATTGATGTAAGATTTCACCATGTAAGAAACTGTTATGATGAGAATCTAATCGATTTGAAGTACTGTCCAACTAATGAAATGGTTGCTGACATACTGACGAAGAATTTGCAAAGAGTCAACCATAAAAAATGTACTGCGTTGCTCGGATTAAAATGAATAAGAACATTCGAATTGAGGAAGAGTGTTGATATGGCAATTCTCTTTTATAAGTGGCAACGCTGTTAGATGTTAAGAACTTACTTATCTTGAAAATAAACACTGACTCTCTACCAAACAACCAAACGTTGCGGTTCATCTACTCCACTCGCCAACAATTATTTTCGCTTTAAAAAATGTATATATGTTTTTTTAGATTTTTTGTTTTATATTTCAATTTGGTTTAAAGTGTGGAATTTACAGATTAAATTTTCCCATGACAAAACAAAAAATTCAGTAAAATGCAAAACAAAAAGCGTTTATGTGCATGGATTTTTTCCATGAATTGTTTTTCTAAAATATTTTTGCACTTTTTCTTGTCAAAATTGTATACACACAGCCACACACATACACACGTATATAGAATCTAGCTGAGAAATGCCCCAGTCAGCTTTAAATTGTCAAGAGGAGTATCATCATCGACTTATCAACTATCAACACGTTTATCAGAGCAGAGAATTTGCTGCCCTCAGTTGTCTACTTTATATCTCCCCTTTACCAAGCTACCCCTACTTTCCCCCCCCGCAATCCCTACAATATTGCACTACAATTTTTATATCCTTCACACATCATTCAGCTACAAATTGCTAGCGGGAAAGAATGCACACATAGCTGAAGCTGCTGGAAATCTATTTGGGAAGATAAAGAAAGCAACAAAATACGAGTGAGAAAACAGATATATATATATATATATATATATATATATACATATCTAGATAAGAAAAAGGAGTGGAATGTCAACAACGTTAGCAAAAAGAGTCTAGAGACATCATGGTTCGTGTCCAGGCTGCGTGTCCATTTCAGTAAGCACGTGCCACGGAGTTTTATTATCATGGAGCAGCGGCAACTTTTTATTATCTTTACGCTTTCTGTTTTTCATCTAAGGACTTTAACACTTTTTCAAACTTCTGACCGTAAATATGAAGCTAATGGAGTTTAAAGTAGTCGACCTGACTTCAAGTAAGTGGGTTGGGCAGTTCATTGGGCCGCCTCATCCCAATGGATTTTAACGATCTTGACCCACGTTAAGTTCTCCTCCAACATTATCGTAAAAATCAACTTTCGATATGTGCCCAGGATGATGGCTCGTAAAAGGCAAACTGCTTTTAACACAAATTGCAACACGTTGGCTAAAGTGCAACTGGCCGGCCAACCAGCCAGGCAAAGGCAAACAGACTCATGTCCACTGATATGAGATTGAAAATAAAGGGAGGCCCTGGTGTAAGCCATATTGAGTTTACCGTAGTGTGATAATTATCACTTAAATAAAGGCTAAGAGATTGTTGTGCTCAAATTTGATCTACACTTAACACGCGCCCTGTTCATATCAAGTCCTGTGAAAAATGGCAATAATTAATAATTTGAAGCATTCAAGGAAAAAATTTTATTAGTCCAAAGGATGATCTATAATACATGGGCAAGGAATTTGGAAGACAAACCATTTTTTCTGACATTTTTAGAACTTTATTGAAACCAGTTTCTTTTTTTTTTTGGTTGGTTTGGTTAGTAGTATAGAGTTTATTGTTTTTAGCGATGCTTATCTTATACTAGGAAAATCTGTTTTATGTGACCGGATTAATGGTTATGGGACGTGGATCAACAATTTTTATTTCTCAACAATTTACTAATGAAATAAATAGTTTCTCATCATTTGGTAAAAAAAAAACACAAATATTATAATTGCTTTTTGATCTATTTTATTTGATAAAATATATTTGATGCCTCAATAATAATTCATTAAACATTTCTATTATTTGACAAATTTTCAATTTATTTTGTATTGTATTAATTTTGGCCATTAAAAATTCTTCTCTCTAAGGATATTTTCATTTACCTGGTGACATATAAAGCTTTTAAATCAATTAGCTATTTGCCAATAAAAGTGTTCATTAATTTTATATATGATATGTATTTAATATTAATGCTAGTATATTACTTTACTTTTAAAAATTGTGAACTGAGTTTGAATATGAAATATTTAGCAAATATTTTACATACACAATATAAATAAGTTTATTTCCTTTTACTTAACGAGGCGAGAACAAAGTGTTTAGTTTGAAATACGATTATTATAATGAATTTTGTTTCAGCAATTTCCAATGAACTAATGGTAGAGTGTCAGTTATAGGTAATTATATCTGCCACTTTCTGTGTGTATCTTAATAAAAAAATTTTGCGAATTTCCAGCGACTTTGATTACAATGGATTATTCGGACAATTAGGTTTAACCTAATTGAAAATATCTTAAAAAATGTATATAAATTATACTTAATACTTTAGCTACAAATTCATTTTTAAGATTTGTGATTATAGAATCAAAAGTAATTTTTCTTAATTTTAATTTTTTTTAGATTTCAAGTTCAATTTATATTGAAATAGCACTTTTTTTTATTAATTTAAAATGTAACATTAAAAACATTAAAAGCTTTTTAAGTTAATTCGATTAATTTAACAATTTTGTTTTGTTTCTATCTTGCACTTTTCAAATTTATTTCAAATAAGTTTCAGCCACGCCCTCGTCCTAGAACCATTCTCGTTGACATGCACATACACATATACATATATATATATATATATATATATTGTTTACAAGAAGTTTAAGCCTATGGGAAAAACTTTTGCCTTTGCCTGGCATTCATTTTGGTTGTAAGTTTTCTCTTTCGCATCCTTCTCATACTTATGCTATTTTACACTTTTGCGGGCAGACAGGGCGTATGAATAATTAAATATGCACACAAACAGATACACAGAAAGAGAATCATTGGTGCTTACCATTTCCATACAGAAGAAAGTTCATATATCCTTTAGACTGCACTTTGTTCACTGCCACACCTATGCATGTATGTGTTTCTTGTGTTCAACTTCTTTTGTCTTAATGCTTTCATATACCCATAGGAAGAATAATTTTTTTTTTTTTTTTTTCCCGCCGTCATTTGCATTTCTCATTACATTTCGTCTCAGTGTCATTCTACGGTTGAAGTTGACAGCGTGTCGCAAATTTTAATGAGTTCTTTACCAAATTGTTGAGTTTTCTTGAAAACAAATAAATTAAGCTCAGTCTTTCTTTATACGTTAAGAAATTCCCATACACCCAAGTGATCCCACACACTGAAACAGCTTCGACAATGTCAATTGAAAATTTTAGTAATTGGAAAATTAATAATAAATTACTTATTTTTATTTGAATGAAAATAATTAAGTGTTTTCATGTAAAAACAATTAAAGTAATCTCATTTTAGATTTCTGGAAAAGGTAAAAGTTCCAAAAATACGAACAAAAACCTTATCGCAAGTGTGATCGTACTATATTTAATCTATTCGAGTAGTAAAACGAATAAAATATGTTAGACTTACATTATGAGGGCACGTGTGATTCATGTTAATTAGAATGAACTTAAACTGAAAAATAATACAATTCAAAAGTTTACTTCGAAAAGTAGAGCCTAGAAATCAAACAGTCATACATCTATAATATATAGAAATCAATATAATTAATTATAAATGCAACCGTATTAAGTATTTGCCATTATAGTAGAATTTTACAAATCGTACTTTACCAAATACAATTTAACAATCAGACTAAAAACACATTGTTTTAATTTTTTTTACATTGACCTAGGTTAACCTTTGCTATGAGGTTATGATATATGTAGATTGCATTTGATTAAAAAGTACTTATAGCTCCGATTAACAGATTTTATATAGCAAATTTTCAAATCTACTAAATGCTTAAAATGGTGAAGTGTATATTTGTGAGTTTTGACCTTGAAAATGTCTGTTGATTAATACTATATGTATTAGATTTCAGATCGTATAAATTTAATACCTGAAGAATAATATATATTTGAACAATAAATTTACCTATGAAATAAATGTGGACGATATATTGTTTAACGGTTGAAATGATTTTAAAGTGATCTTTGTTTAATTCAATTTTAAAATTATGTTTATAATTCATAAAATTAAAAATCAAATGAACTAGAATTTTATGTCAGTAATTTTTTCGCACATATTCAGATCAACGTAAAATAACTAAAAAAAAGACCATAATCAAAGCTTTATTTCCAAATTCACACAACAACAATTTGCTTTATTGCAATTAAGTAAAATATTATCAAATCTAAATACATTTTTCTCAAAACAATTTCAAATAGTTTTCCTTCAAAAATGTTTATGACATTACGAAAGCGTTCCAAATACTCGAACATCGGCTCTATTGATCCCGTAGGCATACCAATTTGTAAATAAAGCATAATCTCCCTCAGGAAATGGTAAAACTTTAGAAAAATGAAAGTTTAAACTACTTATCGACAACTTATCCACAATTAGATCGTGCTGTAAATAAAACGAATAGCGTTAATAAAATAAAATAAATCATATATAATTTCTTACATTAAATGGACAAGTGTGATTCATGTTGGAAAAGGGCTCAAAAAGATTATAGAAAAAAACGGCCACTGGGTTTCGGTTTTTAGCAGCCAGAAATTTGCAGGCATCGAATGTGATATTGTACAGAAAAGGTTTATAGCCACTTAAACGTTTCATAAGTGCAAAATTAACCTTTTAAAAAGTATTTTGTATTTAATTATTATTTTATTTCAATTGAGTTGAACATCTTACCAACCTTAACTTTTGTGATAGGAATTTGATGCAGATTGACTTTGAGGGAAAAATATTTATAAGTTCGATTCACCGATTTAATGTAGCAATATTCAAATCCGCAAAATGTTTCATCTAGTGAAGTACATTTTATATTTGTCAGTTCAACATTCGAATTAACCTTAGATAGATATATTTATTTATATATAAAAATTGCCCTGTTAAAAAAAGAAAGTTTGAATAATTTACCTGAACAATCTTGTTAGGAAGAAATATAAATCCAACTAAGAAAAAATATTTAAGCCACATTTTTACTATTGAGTTGTCGTTTAACCACTGATTGTATTAAACGCTTGGAATGACTTTTATTTCTATGAAAAATACATTAATATAGCATTTATTTTTTTCGGATATAACTCAATTCATTGCGCTGACTATTACCTACTGATAATTTATAATGAATATGGAGATATGGGGGTAATAAAGTTCCAAATGAGTATATAAGGCTATAAACCACAAAATTAACTTTCCAGTTTCACTTTTTGCATACCGATTTTGTTAAAAAAACACAAAATAAAAAAAAGCTAGTTTGGTGGATTTATTAGTTGGTCTAATTGGATATATTTTAAAATTTAAGAAAGATTCCAATAGATCATCACTTCTGCACGAAGGATTTCTTGGGCATACCAGCCTAAATATATAGCATAGTCTCCCTCAGGAAAAGGTAAAACTTCAGAAAAATGGTTATTCATCTTATCTATTGAAACCTTATCCCATATAAGATCGTGCTAAAAATTAATTATCAAAAATTCGGATTCGAAAATTCTATACATAGAAGAATGAATAGTATAATACTCACATCATATGGACAGCTGTGATTCATATTTGAGTATGGCTCAAGCAAACCATAAAAGTAATTAATTACTGCATTTTTGTTTTTAGCACTCAAAAATTTACAAGCATCAACTGTTAAGTTGTATAGAAAAGGTTTATAACCGTTGAAACGTTTCAAAAGAGCAAGATTAACCTAAAATATAATAAAAAATATCAAAGAAGCTAACTTCGGCCGTGCCGAAGTTTGTATACCCTTGCAGATTAATTGATTACTTTCTCCGTCATATCGGATTCAAGATATTTAAAAAATTGGAAATATAAAATTTTAAAAAATTTGAACCAAAAAAAGAAACAGTAAGAAAAAATTCGAGTTTGCCAACGGTCGGATTTGAACCTCCGCTCACGTCATTTCTAGAACCGATCTCTACCTATTGCGCTACCAAACTTTTAATTTACTGCCTCGCTATTTCGGTATACATTGCAAGCGTCCAGCTTCTCGCTCTCTAAAGTTTCTGACGAATTCTAGAAAACAACAACACAATACAAATAGTTTTTTGTCTCTTTCTGTTTCGCACTCAGCTTGTAGTTTTGTCAAGCACGTGTTCGCATATATGTATGTATGTATGTTTGTATGTTTCCATGTATGTTGTTTGTGTACGCATATATAAAAGCAAATATAAACGTATTTAATTGGCTGCATATGCAAACATACTGATGCTGATGGGGGTTGATTCATTGATTTTATTGATTTATGTCGGTGTTTATTATCCGATCTGATTCAAACTTACTGATATGATGTAAAAGTATAATTCTCATCTGATCACCAAATTTGGTTGAGATATCTTAAAAAAAAAAAAGTTTTTCTCACAAAAACATACTTTTTCTGATGGGGGTTGATTATTGATTTTATTGATTTATGTCGGTGCTTATTATCTGATCTGAATCAAATTTGCTGGTAAGGTGTAGAAGTAGAATTGTCATCTATGTGCCAAATTTGGTTGAGATACCTTAAAAAACAAAAAAGTTTTTCTCACAAGAACTGTTTTGAACAACTCACATTTTGACCGAGGTACCTCTGATCTTTCCTATTTTTCTATAACTTATAGTTGTCCGATCCGACCAATCTTTGAACTTAATTTGCTTGCAACATCAACGGACAGAATGATATGACTTTTATTCACGTAGCTCAAAATTTAAGATCGATTAAGTATGTAGAAACAGACAGACGGACAGACGGACAGACGGACAGACGGTCAGACGGACAGACGGACAGACGGACAGACGGACATGGTCATATCGACTCGGCTTTCGATGCTGATCAAGAATATATATACTTTATGGGGTCGGAAACGATTATTTCTATGCGTTACAAACATCTGACCAATTTTATTATACCCTCTGCAAGGGTATAATAAATTTTTATTTTAACTGTACTTATAGTAAATATACGTTGTTAATAATATTTTATTTAAACTTCTTGCTTACCTTAGCTCTTGTTATGGGAATTTTGTGAAGATTGCATTTCATGGAAAAGTATTTGTAGGAGCGATTCACCGATTTAATGTAGCAATATTCAAAATTAGAAAAGGATTCATCCAGTGAGGTGCACTTTAAATTCGTCAGTTCAACTTTGGAATAAATCTTGAAAGGATATTTGATTAATTCAGAGATGTAAATGAAAAAAATTTTTTTCAATACTTGCACAAACTCAAAGGCAATAAAACAATATCCGATTAGTAATAAATAATTATTGTACATCGTGACTTCTAAATATACTCTTTAGAACTGATGCTTGAATGGCTACAAAAAACAAATATACTATAAATGGTATAAATTTACAATGGTTTTTTAAACGCACTATTTGGACATGCTATCTGCATTTTTAATTTACTATTTAACCTGTTTACATCGAAAAAGTAGATATTAAAGCTATACTGGATATATTATCTACTAATCTATTTTAATAGAACACATTTTGTTGCCGACATTTTGTTGAATCAATGGAGCATGTAAACAAAATAATTACTTTGTCTGTAATTATTGTATATATAAAACTCTCTCACGATTAATGCATATTCAGATAAAAGTCCCAAAAAAATTAGTTTTCAGAAATAACTCGCAAACCAAAATTCAAGAAATTATAACTATTTGATTCTCAAAATCAATTAATAGATTTATTTTAATTTTCGTGTAGGCAACTGAATAATAATAATTCAGTAATTATTGTAAATATCCGTCAAATATCTACACAGATCAATTGTTTCAAATTGTTGACACCCCCGCTTTCGCCACCGGAAAACAGAAAAAACAGATATATTTTTTTTTATAATTGATGCGTACCAGTTGAACGAGTTTCGTTGAAATCAGTTAATAAATATCGGAATACTAAATTGCCAAACGCAGTTAGCATGCGTTTGTTGCTTTGTTCTTCAAGCAGTAAAGCTTCCTGCAAGCAGTGCAAGTTTCGTTCATGCATTTGCTAATGCGGTATGTTAAGAGAATTTCCAGCCTCATCCGACTGAAAAACTAAACATCTCGCCGATATATAACTATTGAGAGTTGTACTAAATTAGACCTTCAGATGTTTTACAATTTTGTCTATTACAATTTTTGCTGTTGTACAACATGACGATGCAATTGTGGCTTCTCCTCTATAGCTTCTATATGTAGTTAGTAATTTTCGATTTATTGAGAGATCATTGCCAGTGGTGCCAGAATCTTTCAGTTTGCCAGATGATGCTAATTCAGTCTTCAAAGCTTTAAGGCAAGCCACATTATTTATTTTTCTTTATATATATTGTTATTATTTTCGTTATTTTCTTATATTTTATCAATTCGTCACGACGACTGACATTTTTCTTCCATGTACATGGCAAATCATATCAATTAATGTCTTCAATCTTCATGAATCTATTGCGGCTTCCCAATGGTCAGGATATTTGATGTATATTTAGCCAATGTGTTTGACCTATCATAAGAAACAAAATTTTATTTTACTCTACTTTAACTGGACTGTATTTGTCACTGGGAGAACATGTCTTAATCGTTCCTTTGTTTTCTTGTTACACATGTTACGAGACAGTCCAAGATACAGTAAATAAATTATAAAAAAGAAAAAAAAAGAATCATTCAAATTCTAAACTTTTGAAAATTTGATGTAGATTGACTTTTAAGCGAGAAACATTTACTGTTACAGTTCAGCGATTTGAAGTAAGAAAATTCAAATTCACAAAATTATTCATCTAGTGAAATACATTTTATAGTTGTCAGTTCTACATTAGAACCTTAAGATTCTAAATATAACTCATAAATACAATAAGTTACAAATTAGTTTACAAGGCAATAAACGATACAATGATTTCACTTTCTAAACAAAGCGAACTAAAATAAGCTAGATCGATCGATTTATTAGGCGGTCTGTTTTAATCAAACTATATACAAAATTAAAGTTTTCCATTATATAAAATATTTTCTAATCTTTGAATAGAAAATAAAAAATGGTGATTGCATTGCATATATAATATATATTTAAATTTTTCACAATTCGCTTTAATTATGACTGATTTGGCTATATTTTAAAATTTAAGAAAGATTAAAATAGATCATCATTTCCGCACGAAGGATTCCATAGGCATACCAGCCTAAATATATAGCATAGTCTCCCTCAGGAAAAGGTAAAACTTCAGAAAAATGTTTATTAATGTTATCAATTGAAACCTTATCCCATATAAGATCGTGCTGAAAATTAATTGTCAAAAACTCTGATTTGAGAATTCTATTTATAGAAGAATGAATACTATAATACTCACATCATATGGACAGCTGTGATTCATATTTGAGTGTGGCTCAAGCAAACCATAAAAGTAATTAATTACTGCATTTCTGTTTCTAGCAGTCAAAAATTTACAAGCATCAATTGTTAAGTTGTATAGAAAAGGTTTATAACCGTTGAAACGTTTTAAAAGAGCAAGATTAACCTAAAATGTAATAAAAATAAATTTTTATTTTAATATTTCTCATTTAAACTTCTTGCTTACCTTAACTCTTGTTATGGGAATCTTGTGAAGATTGCATTTCATGGAAAAGTATTTGTAGGAGCGATTCACCGATTTAATATAGCAATATTCAAAATTAGAAAAGGATTCATCCAGTGAGGTGCACTTTAAATTCGTCAGTTCAACTTTTGAATAAATCTTGAAAGGAGATTTGATTACTTCAGAGATGTAAATAAAAAATATTTTTTTTTCATTACTTGCACAAACTCAGAGGCAATAAAACAATATCCGATTATTAATAAATAATTATAGTACATCGTGACCCCTGAACAAATATTTGAAAACTGATGATTGAATGTCTATGAAAAGCAGGTGTATATTTGAATGACATAAATTTAATATTAACGTTTTTTTAATTACTGTATTTGGATAAGTCATTTGCATTTGCAAAATCCAATTTATCCACTCTATGTGGGCAAATATTGTTATTTAATAATTCACTTTTTTATATTGGAGAAGTACACATTAAGACTACATATATTAGTAGTAATTACGACTTGATCTGTTTTATTGGAATACAAATTGTTGCTCGACTGAATCAGCTTGATAACCATATAATTATTTTGTCAGTAATTATTAAATGCGCAAAACTTCAAAATGCATATCTGCATATATTATGTTATAATTATTTTATATATATTATATTATATATAATAGTCATTAGTGCTTTCCATAAAAATTTTAATTTTTCGACAATGTTTTGTAAATTATCAAATAAATTTTCTCTTTTTTGGTTCTTCTCTAAAATGAATAAACGATTAATGTTCACTCTTTGTTCGGTTGGGTTAATCCGTTAAAAATTGCAATTCTTTTATTATGATATTTATAATTTTTTTTTTATTTTCTTATATTTATAGGAATATTTTTAAAATATAACAAACAGGATTATTTATTTTACTATATCCTTCTATATATTTTTACTATAGTCTTTTTGTATATTGATATTTTTATACCCTTGCAGAGGGTATAATAAAATTGGTCAGATGTTTGTAACGCATAGAAATAATCGTTTCCGACCCCATAAAGTATATATATTCTTGATCAGCATCGAAAGCCGAGTCGATATGACCATGTCCGTCTGTCCGTCTGTCTGTTTCTACATACCAAATCGATCTTAAATTTTGAGCTACGTGAATAAAAGTCATATCATTCTCTTCATTGACGATTTATCTAAATCAAGTTTAAAGATGGGTAGGATCGGACAACTATAAGTTATAGAAAAATAGGAAAGATCAGAGGTACCTCGGTCAAAATGTGAGTTGTTCAAAACAGTTCTTGTGTTCTTGTTTTTTAAGATATCTCAACCAAATTTGGCACATAGATGACAATTCTACTTTTACACCTTATCAGCAAGTTTGAATCAGATCGGATAATAAACACCGACATAAATCAATAAAATCAATGAATCAACCCCCATCAGCATCAGTATGTTTGCATATGCAGCCAATTAAATACGTTTATATTTACTTTTATATAATATATATGCATACACAAACAACATACATGGAAACATACAAACATACATACATACTTCGGCACGGCCGAAGTTAGCTTCTTTGATATTTTTTTATACCCTTGCAGAGGGTATAATAAAATTGGTCAGATGTTTGTAACGCATAGAAATAATCGTTTCCGACCCCATAAAGTATATATATTCTTGATCAGCATCGAAAGCCGAGTCGATATGACCATGTCCGTCTGTCCGTCTGTCTGTTTCTACATACTTAATCGATCTTAAATTTTGAGCTACGTGAATAAAAGTCATATCATTCTGTCCGTTGATGTTGCAAGCAAATTAAGTTCAAAGATTGGTCGGATCGGACAACTATAAGTTATAGAAAAATAGGAAAGATCAGAGGTACCTCGGTCAAAATGTGAGTTGTTCAAAACAGTTCTTGTGAGAAAAACTTTTTTGTTTTTTGAGATATCTCAACCAAATTTGGCACACAGATGAGAATTCTACTTTTACCTTACCAGCAAGTTTGATTCAGATCGGATAATAAACACCGACATAAATCAATAAAATCAATAATCAACCCCCATCAGCATCAGTATGTATGCTTATGCAGCCAATTAAATACGTTTATATTTGCTTTTATATATGCGTACACAAACAACATACATGGAAAAATACAAACATACATACATACATATATGTGAACACGTGCTTGAAAAAACTACAAGCTGAGTGTGAAACAGAAAGAGACAGAAAACTATTTGTATTGTGTTGTTGTTTTCTAGAATTCGTCAGAAACTTTAGAGAGCGAGAAGCTGGACGCTTGCAATGTATACCGAAATAGCGAGGCAGTGAATTTTAAGTTTGGTAGCGCAATAGGTAGAGATCGGTTCTAGAAGTGACGTGAGCGGAGGTTCAACTCCGGCGGCCGTTGGCAAACTCGAATTTTTTCTTACTGTTTGTTTTTTTTGTTCAAATTTTTTTTTAAATTTTATATTTCCAATTTTTAAAATATCTTGAATCCGGTATGACGGAGAAAGTAATCAATTAATCTGCAAGGGTATACAAACTTCGGCACGGCCGAAGTTAGCTTCTTTGATATTTAAAACTAATAAAGTGACTTTTGACAGTTGTTCCTATTATATTCAACATGTGATAATGGTGTACGCATGTAAATGAGTTGGTCAATTTGATTTAGTGATATAAAATGATTTCTTATAAATATTTTTGTGTATTTCTATTTTTGGTGTATTAGAATGTAAAACCAACGATTATTGAATTGTTTACAATTTTACTATTCAGTTGTCAATCATCTACAGATCTTATTTAATTGTGGATACATTTGTTAAAAATAAAACAAAAGAAATAAAATTTGATCCCATGTTATATATTTGAGCAGTATTGACAATTACAGAATTATCTTGGCCTTTCAATGAAATTATTTAATCAATTAGTTATATATATGTAACATTAAAGATTAATATTTTTTCTGTAATAATAAAGATTATTTCCTGATCATTCTATTTGAAAGGTTATCGTTTGTTAGAACATATATATATATATACATATATATAGTCATTCTTGCTGTCTAACTAACCTTATATTTTAAACAGGGTATTCTAAATCATCAAAGGAAATCCATTTCTCTTTTTGGTTCGTTTCTAATATGAATAAACGATAATTGTTCATTCTTCATTCGGTTGGATTATTCAGTAAGGACTTCAATCCTTTTGTTATGACATTTCTACTGATTTGTTTTGTATGCCAAATGCGGCATTGTAAAATTTACACAACAAAATGTGCTCAAAAGATAAAGGTTTTTCTTCCATTTGGTTTTCCCTTTTTTTTCTCGCTTTTGACTTCTTAACAAGATTTTCCTCAACAAAAGCAAAAGGCGAATATCAAACAAGCAAGAGGCTACGTGTTCAGCGTCAAAATGGCCGCGTAACAAAAAGAGGCAAAACGAAGAAAAAAAAAAAAAAAGAAAAGAAAATATATTAAGTCAAAATGCGTCTTCTGGCGTTAATATTAACTTTTTTCCGCTCAGTTTCCCTTTTCAGGAAAACTTTGTGTTCAAAAAAAAAAAAAAAAAATAAAATAAATAAGTAAACTAAGTACAAAAGGCAATGGACAAATATTAGGGGAATTTCCGCTGTTTATATTGCAAGTCATGCATAAAATATTAAATTATAAGTTAAACACAACAACGCACAGCAAATGATAACTGATCAATTTTTTTTGTTCAAAAATTAAATTTCTCTTTTTTGAAATTTTTTATACATATGTATTATCTAAAAATTGTTAAGAACTCAATTAAAAAAATGTTAAATTTCTGATTCAATGTCAGACGAAGTCAATTTACCGGAACTTATTAACTGCATGATGAATCAATCCCGAATTTGGTATTAAATAGCTGTTTGCTTCTGTTAATAGGCACATTAAAAACTGATTTTATTTTAATTTTATCATTTATTTTGTAATGCTTCGTGTCTTCACAAAATGGAATGGGAATGTATATTCACTCATTGCCTCTTGCAGTTTGTGAAAAGGCTTCAGTTGAAGCTAAGTAACCATCAGTAAAGCGTTATGGTAAAATTTGAGAGATCATCTTATAAAGATTAGTACTCCAAAACAATTAAAATTTTTTGCACTTAAATAAATAAAATATTTGATCAAATCCTCGTATAATTATATTTCCTTTTTATTAAATATAAAACTAACTATTGTCATTATTGAAAAGATTTCAATTTGTAGAAACAATTGAGCTGCAGTTTAGTCTCGACTTAAAGCCAAAAAAAAACCTTTTTATTACCATGAACGAAAGCAATAACCGCATGGCCAAATAGTAACATAGCGAAATAGGCTCATAAATTCTCAACAATTTATAATTTCACACCTACTACGACGACCATAACGAGCTCAAATGGCAGCAGAGGCAAAAAATAAAGAGAAAAAAAAACACTCGAAAGGAAAAAATGTGGCAAAAAGGGAAAATAGAAAAATGAAAAGAAAATAGGCTAACTATTTGCCAATGTGCATAGCTCTGGCTTGTCAGTGGCAGAAATGACAAATGTTCGTTAGACAGGCAGGCCGGCAAAGCCTGTAACATAGCTGACAGGCTGAAGGAGAAGCGCCAGAATGGGGGAAGGGGTGTGGGTCCTTCCTAATGACAAATGCCGTTACAGCGAGCTTTGCATGTTTGCCCAATGTTAATCATAAAATCGGTTGAAAAGTTGAGTGGAATGTGGTGCGATGGCATAATGAGTTATGCTAAAATATCCTTCCTTCCACCTACGAAAAATAGAAAAAAAAACAAATCCAAACAAGAAAAGAAGATGAAGAATCCGAATAGCTATGCTGCTTGAGAATTTATGCAAACATTTTTTTTCTTTTCAAAGACGCTAATTAAATGGATGCTGGGATGTCACCACCTGGTGATAAAAATCAACGTGTTATAGCTATTTTTATCCCTTCTATCCTATGACATTCCATTTATTTTTTCCTGAATAATTTCATTCCTTGTGCATTCTTTAGAACGTGAAAGCGTTTAAAATAAAATGTGGCAGCTATTTAGGCGCTGAAGCGATAGATAGCATGGCTAATGGAAAGCTTGCCAGAGAGACAGAGAGAGGGAGAGAGAGAGAGAGAGAGAGGGAAAGAGTGTGCTGGATGATTTATGGCACAGACGATGACAGGCTATGCAAATTGAAACGCTTGGATAACCAAAAAGACCTACGCAGAATGATTGGAATATTGCATTTATTTTTTTTTTTTGCACCAAAGTTAATTTAATGCTAACCCTAACTACAAACTATTTAAAAGAATAAAATACGCTGGTGGATAAAAAAAATATGTGATTACGCTTAGACATCAAGTAGAGGTTAGTTTGGGACTTAAAATTAATGACACGATCATTTTTAAAATTTATACCATTATACCATTGAAGTAAAGAAGGCAGCGATCCGATCTGATAAAGTATTATTACTAAAAGTCGAGGTGATCTAGCCAAGTAAGTCTATATGTTTAATTTTATTAGTTTTTAAAAAAATAATTTTCGTATTTTGGACATTTTTTAATTAGGAGAACATGTTTTTGTTTTAGCTGAATTATGTAACACACCAAAAGATAATTAAATTCAATAAAAATTTAGATAAAAGAAGTTACTAAAGTAAAAAATTGATATTGACATTTCCCTGAAATTTACATAAAATTTTTAAGTTGAGCAGATTTAGGTAAAATGAAAGTATAGACATTAACTTCATAATTCAAAATTCCGATAAGGTTCCATAAACTTTCATATCGGCTCGATTGATCCCATAGGCATACCAACTTGTAAATAATGCATATTCCCCAAGAGGAAAGGGTAAAACATTTGTCATTTGATTATTTATCACACTGACCGGTAATTTATCCACTATAATGTCGTGCTATAAATATATATACAGTTATCGGTAAAAAATAATTGTTTAATTGAAAAACTAAATATGAAAACTTACATCGAATGGACAAGTGTGATTTATATTGGAGAAAGGTTCAACAACACTGAAGAAAAAATTTGCTACTTGGTTTCGGTTTTTCGTAGCTAGAAATTTACACGCATCTAATGTGATATTGTAAAGGAAAGGTTTATAGCCATTAAATCGTTTCATAAGTGCAAAATTAACCTTAAAAACAAGTAATTTTATTTATTAAAGTTTATTTTTAATTTGTATGTTGTAAATTTTACTTACCTTAACTTTTGTGACAGGAATTTTATGCAGATTTACTTTGACGGAATAGTATTTGTAACTCCGATTTATCGATTTAATATAGCAATATTCAAATCCAGAAAATGATTTATCAAGTGAAGTGCAATTTATATTTGTTAGCTCAAATTTTGAAAGGACCTTGTAAAAGACATTTAATTAAATACTTACAAAAATTTAAAGTAATTTACCTGTATAACATTGTAAAAAAATGGTAATAACCCCAAGAAAAAATAGTTTTTTAGCAACATTTTGTTGGCGAGTGGAGTAGATGAACCGCAACGTTTGGTTGTTTGGTAGAGAGTAAGTGTTTATTTTCAAGATAAGTAAGTTCTTAACATCTAACAGCGTTGCCACTTATAAAAGAGAATTGCCATATCAACACTCTTCCTCAATTCGAATGTTCTTATTCATTTTAATCCGAGC
Source organism: Drosophila sturtevanti (assembly GCA_018150375.1). Taxonomy (NCBI): domain Eukaryota; kingdom Metazoa; phylum Arthropoda; class Insecta; order Diptera; family Drosophilidae; genus Drosophila; species Drosophila sturtevanti. The sequence continues at coordinate 4,090 of JAECWJ010000425.1, read as the reverse complement.
AACGCAGTACATTTTTTATGGTTGACTCTTTGCAAATTCTTCGTCAGTATGTCAGCAACCATTTCATTAGTTGGACAGTACTTCAAATCGATTAGATTCTCATCATAACAGTTTCTTACATGGTGAAATCTTACATCAATATGTTTGCTTCTGGCGTGATAAACTGGATTTTTAACAAGATTTAAAGCGCCTACATTATCGCCATGTATAGTTACACATTCAAGCTTAAAATACAATTTCAACTCATTTACTAGTTTTCTTAAATAAATCGCCTCTTTTGCAGCATCCGAGAGTGCCATGTATTCTGCCTCTGTACTGCTTAGCGCAACAGATCTCTGTTTTTTCGATGCCCACGAAAATACAGATCCACCCCACATGAATACGTAGCCAGTGAATGATTTCCTGTCAGTTGAATCACCTGCCCAATCTGCATCTGCGTAGCCAGTTATTTCCTGCCCGGTCTTCTCGTAGATCAGTGCCAAAACTATCGTTGTGTACAAATACTTTAATACTTGCTTTGCTGCTGCAAGATGTTCTCCATGAGGATTCGAATTCCTCTGCGAAAGCTTGCACACAGAGTGTAGAACATCTGGTCGTGAACACAGCGCAATATACATCAGCGACCCTATGATGGATTGATATTTCGTTACGTCGACGCGCTTGCACGACTCGCTCTTACAGTTCACTTGGAAATTAGCTTCCAATGGCGTTGAAGCTGTGCGACAGTTTTCCATGTCCATCTCGTGAAGTAGTCCCATAATGTGCTTCTTTTGGCTCACACGCATCGCACCGCGTTTCCCTTCTCGTTGGATCTCCAATCCCAAGAAGTTTGTTACTGGGCCTTTGTCTACAACCTGAAATTCAGAAGATATAGCTCGTTTAGTAGCTAACATTTCACCTTCATCTGAACACGCTAACAATAAGTCATCAACATAGACGGCAATTATGTTGATCGTCTTCTTCTTTGTACATTTGGTGTACATGCATGGTTCGCTCTCACAAGCCCTGTAGCCCATCTTTCTTAAGGCATTATCCAATCTCTCGTTCCAAACACGGCCTGCTTGCTTGAGACCATATAGCGACTTCTTAAGTTTCAACACATATCCAGACTTGTCGTCGTAGTTTTCTGGCTGCCACATATATATGTCTTCATTTAGATATCCGTTTAGGTATGCTGTTGATACGTCGAGTTGATGCACATATAGCTCGTATTCCGCCGCCATTGCAAGGAGCATCCGAATTGTAGCAAATCGTACTACTGGCGAATACGTCTCTTCATAGTCTACGCCGTACCTCTGGCTGCAGCCCTTCGCTACCAATCGTGCTTTGTAGCGCTCAACCTCTCCAGCTGAATTTGTCTTTAAGGCAAACACCCATTTGCATCCAATTGGCTTCTCTCCATGCGGTAACTCAACTAGATCCCATGTCTCATTCTTAATCAAAGCGTCGTATTCCTCTTGCATTGCTAATTTCCATTGATCAGCTTCTCGACTCGATTGTGCTTGCTTCACAGTAACTGGGACATTAATGTTATTGTTTAACATCATATTTAATTCATTGTACTGTTTTCTTGGCCGACCACTCAATCCGGTTCGAACTATTGTTGGTCTTCCTGGTCCCCTCCTTGTTGCTGGAATTTGCTCATCATCATATTCGGCCTCTTCCTGGATGTCATCATGATTGCCCTGGTTTTCTGATATGCCGTCACTGTCAGCCAAGTTGTCCATTTTATCAGCATCCATTTCATCTAGCATTATTGTGACGCTAGCACTCTCGTTGATCCTGGACATGCTATTCTCAATGAAACAAACATCCCTGCTGATTTTTACATCACCTGTTGACTTGTCGTACAATCGGTATGCTTTAGATGATTCAGAGTAACCAACCATTATATATTCTTTTCCTTTCTCCTGGAATTTCTTCTTTGGACCCTTTTCCAATGCAACGGCAATACATCCAAAGACTCTCAAATGTTTTACTACTGGCTTATGTCCGGTAAACATTTCAAATGGCGTTTTGCCATCTAAAGCCTTCGTTGGTGATCGATTTCTTAGGTATGCAGCACATGCCACTGCCTCCGCCCAGAAACTCTCACTTAAACCAGCACTGTTCAGCATGACTCTTGCCATTTCTACCAACGTCCGATTGAAGCGCTCTGCAACTCCATTTTGTTGTGGCGTGTAAGGTACTGTAAGCTGCCTTTTAATTCCAGTAGACTTCAGATATTCTTCAAATTCTTTGTTGACATATTCCGTGCCATTATCGCTTCTGATAGTTTTTACTTTTATGTCTTTCTGTCGCTCTACCATGGTTATGTGCTCCTTGAATATTTTGGTCACTTCCGATTTATGCTTCAGGAAGTAAACATGCACATATCTGCTCATATCATCTATCATTGTCACGAAATATTTTGCACCACCATTTGATAGTTTATTAATGGGCCCGCAAACATCACTGTGTATTATCTGCAGCAACTCATTTGCTCTTGTTTGCGACTTTTCAAATGGGCTCACGTGACACTTATTTTTCATGCAACTAATGCAATCTAAATTCAATTTTGTAGAGCTAAATGTCAATCCACGCACCATTTCTTTGCTTTGTAGTTCTTGCAAATTCTGCATATTTAAATGCCCATATCGCTCGTGCCATTTCATAATATCATCAGATGTTTTGGAAATACACAATTTCTCATCATTTTTTGTCTCACACAAAAATAATCCACTGACCTTTTTCGCCCTCATTATCAGGATATCATGACTATCAAAAATCTTCGCACACTCCGGGTAAAATCCAACAAAACAACCGTTACTAACTGCCTTTCCAACTGACATAAAGTTGCACTGCAATCCAGGCACATACAGCACGTCTTTCAGTGTAATTTTAGCGCCACAATCACTATTGACAATCACAGTACCTCGCCCATACGCCGTTGTGTATTTGTTTCCAGCAAGTTCGATATTTTCATTGTGTTGTTCAAATTTATCGAATAGTCCTCTTATTGTACACATATGTGATGTTGCGCCACTATCGATAACCCATATATTGTTGCCCATTCGATTATTTCCAGCTATTCCAACGTACGATCGATTTATCGCTTCTCTGTTTTTGTTTCTTGTTCCATCACTTTTTCCGCTTTTCTTATGTTCTGTCTTGTCATCGTTTTCGTATGTTTCTCTAGAAGTGCACTTTGCCGCGAAATGCCCTGGTTGGCCACACTTATAGCATTTGAAATTACGGCGTCTTTCTGTAGTTGCTTTGTTTCCTTGTCCTAGGTGACGCGCTGAGAATGATTGTGTGCTCTCTTTTTGGTCGCTTCCTTTTCGGCGTTCATTCTCTTCATTTAGCTTACATTTTATGACGCTTAACGCTGGCAACTCGTCACGTGCTTCTAAAGCAACCACAAGATTTTCATATGATGCGGGCAGACTTGCCAGTAACATAATTACTATTAACTCTTCCTGCAGCGTGATGTCTATTGCAGAGAGATTCTCGACGATGTTTGAAAATTCCATGATATGTGTTTGTACGTTTTCGCCTTCTGTCATTCTCTTGTTCAATAACTGTTTGAACAGTGTTACCTTGCGCACAGGACCACGTGGACGATGTAGTTTTTCCAGTTCTCTCCATATGTCATTTGCTGATGCGCAATTCCTTATGCAATTAATCTGCGACGCACTTATTGACAAAAATAGTACAGCCATGGCCTTTTCATCTTCACGCTTCCATGTTTTAAAAGCTTCACTTGTTTCATCTTCGGGCTTCACATGTTCGTTTGAAACCACAGCCCAGAGATTCTGATGCACCAAAACACTTCTTGCAAGAACACACCAAGAGTCATAGTTGGTCTCGTCCAGCTTTTCAATATTATAAAAAGAACTCATTTTCAGATTCCTTTTGTCTGTTTTTTTGCAATGTCCGTTATGCACGATCTCAATTTCTTCTCTACTATATACACTATTACTTAGTATACACACTCAGTCCTGGGCCCATAACCTGTTGGCGAGTGGAGTAGATGAACCGCAACGTTTGGTTGTTTGGTAGAGAGTAAGTGTTTATTTTCAAGATAAGTAAGTTCTTAACATCTAACAGC
>JAECWJ010000424.1:0-80215 GCA_018150375.1 Drosophila sturtevanti | reverse complement strand
TATTGTAAATTAAACATACCAAAAAAATACAAATTATATTTTGAGCTTGAGAAAAAAAATTTTCATCATACAAAATTTTTTTTGTACCGATTGTTCCTATAGCAGCTATAAGATATAGCCAACCGATTCTGATCAGACTTGGTTGAAGTATCAAAAAGCATATTAAACTCATAAATATCAAATTTCGTGGCATTCGGTTGAAAAACAACAGAGTTATTGAGGAAGAAGATTTTTTTTTAAGAACGGGCGGTCCTATGGGAGCTATGGGATATAGTCGTCCGATTCAGATCAAACTTGGTTGAAGTATCAAGAAGCATATTAAACTCATAAATATCAAATTTCGTGGCATTCGGTTGAAAAACAGCAGAGTTATTGAGGATAAGCCTTATTCATGACCGATCGTTCCTATGTGAGCTATATGATATAGTCGTCCGATTCTGATCAAACTTGGTTGAAGTATCAAGAAACATATTAAACTCATAAATATCAAATTTCGTGGCATTCGGTTGAAAAACAACAGTTATTGAGGATAATCCTTATTTATGACCGATCGTTCCTATGGGAGCTATATGATATAGTCGTCCGATTCTGATCAAACTTGGTTCAAGTATCAAGAAGCATATTAAACTCATAAATATCAAATTTCGTGGCATTCGGTTAAAAAGCAACAGAGTTATTGAGGATAAAGCTTATTCCTGACCGATCGTTCCTATGGGAGCTATATGATATAGTCGTCCGATCGGGATGGTTCCGAGATATACAATGCCTGCAGCAAAAAGGAGCCTATGCTGAAAATCTCAGCTCTGTAGCTCTTATGGTCTCGGAGGAGAAGCTGTTGATCCAGACAGACGGACAGACGGACAGACGGACATGGTCATATCGACTCGGCTATTCATGCTGATCAAGAATATATATACTTTATATAGTCGGAGATGCTTCCTTCTGTGCGTTGCAAACTTCTGACCAAAATTAATATACCCTCTGCAAGGGTATAAAAAGTACGTTGAATCAAACTGTAGTTCGGTTTCTTATTTTAATATTCCTTGTTGTGTTTCTTTATTTTCCTATATTTTTGTTATGCAGTGTCAAGTATCACACTTCAATCGAAACTGTGATAGGAGATGTTGAAGTGTATGCAAAGCGTCGCACAGTGGGGCCATCGCTCATTTCGCTTGTCAAAAATCATATATTCTATAGTACTAAAGCGATTTTGAATTTAAAAAGCATTTGATAGCTGATTTCTTAAGCTTCAAATTGAGTTGTTGCCGAAGGAACCACGTGCGCGGACTACCTTGATATTCAAGGTCAAAGTTAAAAAATATTTCTAGGCATATTTTACCCCTATAATTCGCTTAAAAAACGCTTTTTTTGATCACAAAATAACTTTGTTTTTTAAATTTAATGATTAAAATAGATTTTTTAATGTTTTCTTTTAGTTTATTATTAAAATTGCGAAAAAAAAAACAAAAATTTTTTTTAATGATTTTTTTAAGTTATTTTATATTAGTGGCTTATTTTCATATAAATGGCAAATTTGCATGCGCTCTTGTACCTGGAACGCGTTTTCTACGCGATGTTGCATTGGTTTTCTCGATTTTTGGCAAATTTGCGCAAAAATGCGCAAGACTACACGTGTATATGGTTTCATCGTGGATCTCGGTGCATCTCTGTTGATTCAACTCCACCAAAGTTTAAAAATGCGATAATTTAATGTTTTTTTGAAACATCTCCAATTTACTCAATATTTCAAATTTGTTTAAATTTTTTACTACACATAAATAAAAATTGATCTACTTTTCAAATAAAGCAAAAAGTATTTAAGATAAGTTGCTTCATTCGGCCAATATCCCGTTTCAAAGTTGCTAGTTTTCCTAAAAATTGTACATTTTTTTCAAACATGAAAAATGTCTCCACTTTAAGACGATGTAGCACCCACAATTCTTATCCGATTTCAAAAATATTTTGGATCCATAAGTTCTGAAGTATTATCTGTCGATTTCATTATTCACTTTTCCCCAACGCGATAGTGAAAAAAATGATTTTTGGTCAGCTATTCGGGCGTCGGCTTTATTGTAAACCATAAGATACATTCCACGTAGGGAAGGCAAATGTTTCTTTGTTAATAATATACATTTATCGATAATTTTTCTGATGACCAGCTCTAGGATAAATGCTTTCTGCTTTTAGATAAGTAAATATCATTGGTTGAATTGTGATTGGACTTATTTATTTAAAGATACTTTACAACTGAAGATAAGCAAATATGATTGGATAACCAATGACGGGTATCACATTTCTCTAACCTAAGTTATTTTTTTAATCATTTTAGAGGGTAGGTATTTTGGATATGGTGACTATTCGAATGTATGTATAAAACAATACAGTTTCCAAATCTATTTAGTTGTGTGTGGACCAGTGAAGTATTTAATTATCTGGACTATAAATATAATACAAGCTACGTTTTGCAATACAACACAATTTAAGTGACATAAAATTAAAATCCAGCTTAATATGGCAAAGTACGCAAATCATGATTGTCGAGAACCACCTTCAGTTTATAGCAGTCCCTTTAACACTACTTCAATTGTGGATCTTCGATGTAATTTAATTTTTTGAAGACATTCACTGCCAGCAAAAATTTGGACAACATCGACAAAACTAAACTTAAAACTCTTAAGAATTCAAGTAACAAAAAAATTAGGGTAATATTTGTCTATAATTTTTAATTTATTTGTTTTTTTAGTTTGTTAGATTTTTAAAGTTTTTAACATAAATTCATAAGGGTGATTAAAAGAATTATACTTTTTCAGTGTGTATTGAATTATTGTCCATTAATAATACTTTCTCCGAACTATGTATGTACATACATATGTATGTACATATGTATGTATATTCATTTACTTTACAGCTTCTCCGACCATTTTTAAATAAGAAGAGAAATATACAGACCATTTTTATACAATAATTTTTTGAACTTGATCAGCACAAAGAGCAGAGAAGATACATACGTATGTAAGTTAACACCATGAGCTCTGGACGTGGCCACAAACATGAGGCCGCCCCTTTTTCCCATGTAAGATGCTGGCTCAGGGCAGACTGCGGGCCCTCTGCTGTTCGCTTGCGCAACAGCGTAAGCGCTGACGCCGGACGCGCATGCGACCGTTGGGCGGTGACTGACGCCGACTGAGGAGAACGAGGGGACAGTTCATCTTCAACGGCAGAACCGATAACACACATTTTATCAAACATTAAACACTGAATAAATTGAGTACAGAACTAAAGATAAAAGGAAAGTTTAACTTGTTGTTTTATATGTTAAGGAATTATTCCTCTGGGCCTTTGATTGGAAAAAGGCAACTCCCTCACCATGTCAGAGAGTTAACTGGCGCCCGAGCGTTAACCTGTGTTTTTTTTTCTTTTATTTCTCTTTTTCACCTTGCCCAAAAGTGCCTTGCTTGAATGTATTCCCAAAATGAAGTGAATAAAAAAAAATTAATAAAATTAATGAATATGCCCACTGAAAAATTAAAGTGGATGGTTACACAAAAAATATATTGGAATTCTTACTAAGAATTGATGTATTGGACGATGAAGCGTTTCTCGGAATCTTAACAAATACAATTGTTTCAAGTACTCTGCGTATGCCAAAATTCCTTAGAACTTTGGCAAATACAATAATTCTAGTTAATCTGCGGCCGCTGCGCTGCATCTAAAATTCCTTTGAAACAAAGAAGCGCAGATCAACCCTCGATCTAAAGTATGATTTTCGTTTCTAGATCACTCTCGCTTAAGCTGCCGAACAGATAAGTCGTGGTCACTTTGTGAAAAAATAAATTCTTTAAAAATAAATAAAAAATAAATGTGTAACATAACTAAGGAATTCAAAAACAATAAAAATTTATTTTTCCGAATGGATGTGAAGTTGGTTACAAAAACAAAAATTAATATTTTGTGTCCGGGGTTCAAATCCCTATCAGTGAAAGATATTTATGTATAAAAATTATAATAAAACTAGAAAGATGGACTAACTTCGGCCGTGTCGAAGTTCGTATACCCTTGCAGATTTTCTCTATATAATTCACCAGAAGCATTATTGTAAATTAAACATACCAAATTTACAAATTCAAAATTTTGAGCTTGAGAAAAAAATTGTTCATACAAAATTTTTTTTGTACCGATTGTTCCTATAGCAGCTATATGATATAGCCAACCGATTCTGATAAAACTTAATTGAAGTATTAATGAGTATATTAAACTCATAAATATCAAATTTCGTGGCATTCGGTTGAAAAACAACAGAGTTATTGAGGATCAACCTTATTCATGACCGATCGGTCTTATGGGAGCTATATGATATAGTCGTCCGATTCTGATAAAACTTAATTGAAGTATTAATGAGTATATTAAACTCATAAAGATCAAATTTCGTGGCATTCGGTTGAAAAACAACAGAGTTATTGAGGATAAAGCTTATTCATGACCGATCGTTCCTATGGGAGCTATATGATATAGTCATCCGATCGGGATGATTCCGAGATATACAATGCCTGCAGCGAAAAGGAGCCTATGCTGAAAATCTCAGCTCTCTAGCTCTTATGGTCTCGGAGGAGAAGCTGTTGATCCAGACAGACGGACAGACGGACATGGTCATATCGACTCGGCTATTCATGCTGATCAAGAATATATATACTTTATATAGTCGGAGATGCTTCCTTCTGTGCGTTGCAAACTTCTGACCAAAATAAATATACCCTCTGCAAGGGTATAAAAATATCTGCTGAAATATTAAAGTGGTAGGATCTCAAAAAAATTAATTCTGAAACCACAATTTACATCCTCATCGGCGACATAAATTAACAAAAATAATAAAATAAAAATAAAGGGAATAACATCCGTTCGGCAATATTTAATAAGTGTCAAAACCACTGCGTCAACCAAGATTGCGAGTGGCATTTTTTATTTACTTTTTTTTAAGTAATAAACGAACACAAACAAAACTAGTTTTAAGAGAAATGTTCCGTCGCAGCGCGTGTGTATTGGCCGCTGTCTGTGTCTTTCGCCGAAGGTGTCCCCCACAGCGGGGATGTGGAGCACACTCCTACCTAAGTAGGCCCTTAACTGGAATGAAAGGGATGAATGGAGCCTCCCACAACCAACAAAGAGGGACATAGAAACAGGCAGCGCACGCGTGCGACGGGAAACAAAAAAATATGCAAAAAAAGAAATGAAAAGAAAAAAACACGCACCGCGAATTCCATCTAGATACCAATATCGACATAAAAAAAATGCTCTAAACCACTTGAACAAAATTAAATGAAAATGATTTGCAAAAAATGTAATTAAAGTAAAAAAAAAAAAAGATAAAAAAATTGCGAAGCTAGACTGGCCCGAGTATTCTATTGTTATCTTACTCCAACTTCGGGCCGCAAAGTATTTTATTTACGCAAAAAACTAACTCTTTAATCCTTTCCAACAGAAACACACCGATCCTGCAAGGAGGGCCTACGAACCAACAGCACAACACCGACACAAACCACAATTACTAACCGTATCACCCAGGTAAGTGAAGAGTGCCAGTGAATTCAAAAAAAAAAAATAAAAAAAGGAAGAATTGTTTTTGCAAATATAACTCAAATTTACAAGAGAAGAATTTAAATATAAAATCAACAAAATTTAACAAAGAATAAAAAAAATAATAATAAAACTAGAAAGATGGACTAACTTCGGCCGTGCCGAAGTTCGTATACCCTTGCAGATTTTCTTTATATAATTCACCAGAAGCATTATTGTAAATTAAACATACCAAATTTACAAATTCAATATTTTGAGCTTGAGGAAAAAAATTTTTCATACAAAATTTTTTTTGTACCGATTGTTCCTATAGCAGCTATATGATATAGCCAACCGATTCTGATCAGACTTGGTTGAAGTATCAAGAAGCATATTAAACTCATAAATATCAAATTTCGTGGCATTCGGTTGAAAAACAACAGAGTTATTGAGGATAAGCCTTATTCATGACCGATCGGTCCTATGGGAGCTATATGATATATTAGTCCGATTCAGATCAAACTTGGTTGAAGTATCAAGAAGCATATTAAACTCATAAATATCAAATTTCGTGGCATTCGGTTGAAAAACAACAGAGTTATTGAGGATAAGCCTTATTCATGACCGATCGTTCCTATGGGTGCTATATGATATAGTCGTCCGATTCTGATCAAACTTGGTTGAAGTATCAAGAAACATATTAAACTCATAAATATCAAATTTCGTGGCATTCGGTTGAAAAACAACAGTTATTGAGGATAATCCTTATTTATGACCGATCGTTCCTATGGGAGCTATATGATATAGTCGTCCGATTCTGATCAAACTTGGTTCAAGTATCAAGAAGCATATTAAACTCACTAAATATCAAATTTCGTGGCATTCGGTTGAAAAACAACAGAGTTATTGAGGATAAGCCTTATTCATGACCGATCGTTCCTATGGGAGCTATATGATATAGTCGTCCGATTCTGATCAAACTTGGTTGAAGTATCAAGAAACATATTAAACTCATAAATATCAAATTTCGTGGCATTCGGTTGAAAAACAACAGTTATTGAGGATAATCCTTATTTATGACCGATCGTTCCTATGGGAGCTATATGATATAGTCGTCCGATTCTGATCAAACTTGGTTCAAGTATCAAGAAGCATATTAAACTCATAAATATCAAATTTCGTGGCATTCGGTTGAAAAACAGCAGAGTTATTGAGGATAAGCCTTATTCATGACCGATCGTTCCTATGTGAGCTATATGATATAGTCGTCCGATCGGGATGGTTCCGAGATATACAATGCCTGCAGCAAAAAGGAGCCTATGCTGAAAATCTCAGCTCTGTAGCTCTTATGGTCTCGGAGGAGAAGCTGTTGATCCAGACAGACGGACAGACGGACAGACGGACAGACGGACATGGTCATATCGACTCGGCTATTCATGCTGATCAAGAATATATATACTTTATATAGTCGGAGATGCTTCCCTTCTGTGCGTTGCAAACTTCTGACCAAAATTAATATACCCTCTGCAAGGGTATAATAAAGAAAAAAAATAAACAAAAAAATGTAGCACTCGTCACGAACCAGGTGGTAACCAGAACTTAGCATAAAAAAATCTTTTCTTAAGCATTTCTAACTATTTCCATCTTCAAGGTTAGCGTTGGTGATGATGCAGCAAGCAAGTGTTGCCCATTTTTTCAACCATGACTCTCCGGTAATTCCCCTTCAACAAGGATACGTGTGGTGAATCAATGGCATGTTTCGTTTGATTCATGTCATAAGCCTACTGGACCTCCAACAAGCAATCCAAACCACCCGGGAAGAAGCCACGCTGTTGTCCGACCAGCGTACAAAAATGCTAAGCAACCATTACTTAGGCAGAGGAGAACACTGAAAGGCTGCTCTCCAAACCGGCCCAAAAACCCCGGGCCACGCCTCATCAAAGGTGGCAACGCACAATGCCACTACCTGAGGGATGCACAGGAAACAGTGACGCTGGTGGATGAAAGTACGGCGTTCTTCAAGGGATTTAATGGCACGGTGACCACCTCTTCAGGACAGCGTAGACTCATCAGAAAGAAGAGCTACTCCAACCGTTCAATTTCTACCCTCACCGCCATGCCGGCAGTCCTTTCCAACATAACAGCTTCTGGGTACACCCCGACGCTGCAATATGTACATGACTTCTCAGCAGAAAAACTTGGCAAAACTATACCACATCTCAAGAAGACTGGAGATGTCATTGGTAATAGAAGCTGTCGGCGGAGTAGGCGTATTCATTGCGCTGTACATCGGCTGGAAAAAAATAACATCTACAAGGGGCCTGGCGATCCCACAGAAGGCCAACCCGGTGCCTTCACCTTAATCTGCGGGACGCAGATCTTCAAAGGGGGAGGAGTTAACACCATGAGCTCTGGACGTGGCCACAAACATGAGGCCGCCCCTTTTTCCCATGTAAGCTGCTGGCTCAGGGCAGACTGCGGGCCCTCTGCTGTTCGCTTGCGCAACAGCGTAAGCGCTGACGCCGGACGCGCATGCGACCGTTGGGCGGTGACTGACGCCGACTGAGGAGAACGAGGGGACAGTTCATCTTCAACGGCAGAACCGATAACACACATTTTATCAAACATTAAACACTGAATAAATTGAGTACAGAACTAAAGATAAAAGGAAAGTTTAACGTGTTGTTTTATATGTTAAGGAATTATTCCTCTGGGCCATGTCAGGGAGTTAACTGGCGCCCGAGCAGTTAACCTGTGTTTTTTTTCTTTTCTTTCTCTTTCTCACCTTGCCCAAAAGTGCCTTGCTTCAATGTATTCCCAAAATGAAGTGAATAAAAAAAAAATTAATAAAATTAATGAATATGCCCACTGAAAAATTAAAGTGGATGGTTACATAAAAAATATATTGGAATTCTTACTAAGAATTGATGTATTGGACGATGAAGCGTTTCTCGGAATCTTAACAAATACAATTGTTTCAAGTACTCTGCGTATGCCAAAATTCCTTAGAACTTTGGCAAATACAATAATTCTAGTTAATCTGCGGCCGCTGCGCTGCATCTAAAATTCCCTTGAAACAAAGAAGCGCAGATCAACCCTCGATCTAAAGTATGATTTTCGTTTCTAGATCACTCTCGCTTAAGCTGCCGAACAGATAAGTCGTGGTCACTTTGTGAAAAATAAATTCTTTAAAAATAAATAAAAAATAAATGTGTAACATAAGTAAGGAATTCAAAAACAATAAAAATTTATTTTTCCGAATGGATGTGAAGTTGGTTACAAAAACAAAAATTAATATTTTGTGTCCGGGGTTCAAATCCCTATCAGTGAAAGATATTTATGTATAAAAATTATAATAAAACTAGAAAGATGGACTAACTTCGGCCGTGCCGAAGTTCGTATACCCTTGCAGATTTTCTCTATATAATTCACCAGAAGCATTATTGTAAATTAAACATACCAAATTTACAAATTCAAAATTTTGAGCTTGAGAAAAAAAATTGTTCATACAAAATTTTTTTTTTTGTACCGATTGTTCCTATAGCAGCTATATGATATAGCCAACCGATTCTGATAAAACTTAATTGAAGTATTAATGAGTATATTAAACTCATAAATATCAAATTTCGTGGCATTCGGTTGAAAAACAACAGAGTTATTGAGGATCAACCTTATTCATGACCGATCGGTCTTATGGGAGGTATATGATATAGTCGTCCGATTCTGATAAAACTTAATTGAAGTATTAATGAGTATATTAAACTCATAAAGATCAAATTTCGTGGCATTCGGTTGAAAAACAACAGAGTTATTGAGGATAAAGCTTATTCATGACCGATCGTTCCTATGGGAGCTATATGATATAGTCATCCGATCGGGATGATTCCCAGATATACAATGCCTGCAGCAAAAAGGAGCCTATGCTGAAAATCTCAGCTCTCTAGCTCTTATGGTCTCGGAGGAGAAGCTGTTGATCCAGACAGACGGACAGACGGACAGACGGACAGACGGACATGGTCATATCGACTCGGCTATTCATGCTGATCAAGAATATATATACTTTATATAGTCGGAGATGCTTCCTTCTGTGCGTTGCAAACTTCTGACCAAAATTAATATACCCTCTGCAAGGGTATAATAAAGAAAAAAATAAACAAAAAAATGTAGCACTCGTCACGAACCAGGTGGTAACCAGAACTTAGCATAAAAAAAATCTTTTCTTAAGCATTTCTAACTATTTCCATCTTCAAGGTTAGCGTTGGTGATGATGCAGCAAGCAAGTGTTGCCCATTTTTTTCAACCATGACTCTCCGGTAATTCCCCTTCAACAAGGATACGTGTGGTGAATCAATGGCATGTTTCGTTTGATTCATGTCATAAGCCCTACTGGACCTCCAACAAGCAATCCAAACCACCCGGGAAGAAGCCACGCTGTTGTCCGACCAGCGTACAAAAATGCTAAGCAACCATTACTTAGGCAGAGGAGAACACTGAAAGGCTGCTCTCCAAACCGGCCCAAAAAACCCCGGGCCACGCCTCATCAAAGGTGGCAACGCACAATGCCACTACCTGAGGGATGCACAGGAAACAGTGACGCTGGTGGATGAAAGTACGGCGTTCTTCAAGGGATTTAATGGCACGGTGACCACCTCTTCAGGACAGCGTAGACTCATCAGAAAGAAGAGCTACTCCAACCGTTCAATTTCTACCCTCACCGCCATGCCGGCAGTCCTTTCCAACATAACAGCTTCTGGGTACACCCCGACGCTGCAATATGTACATGACTTCTCAGCAGAAAAACTTGGCAAAACTATACCACATCTCAAGAAGACTGGAGATGTCATTGGTAATAGAAGCTGTCGGCGGAGTAGGCGTATTCATTGCGCTGTACATCGGCTGGAAAAAAATAACATCTACAAGGGGCCTGGCGATCCCACAGAAGGCCAACCCGGTGCCTTCACCTTAATCTGCGGGACGCAGATCTTCAAAGGGGAGGAGTTAACACCATGAGCTCTGGACGTGGCCACAAACATGAGGCCGCCCCTTTTTCCCATGTAAGCTGCTGGCTCAGGGCAGACTGCGGGCCCTCTGCTGTTCGCTTGCGCAACAGCGTAAGCGCTGACGCCGGACGCGCATGCGACCGTTGGGCGGTGACTGACGCCGACTGAGGAGAACGAGGGGACAGTTCATCTTCAACGGCAGAACCGATAACACACATTTTATCAAACATTAAACACTGAATAAATTGAGTACAGAACTAAAGATAAAAAGGAAAGTTTAACGTGTTGTTTTATATGTTAAGGAATTATTCCTCTGGGCCATGTCAGGGAGTTAACTGGCGCCCGAGCAGTTAACCTGTGTTTTTTTCTTTTCTTTCTCTTTCTCACCTTGCCCAAAAGTGCCTTGCTTCAATGTATTCCCAAAATGAAGTGAATAAAAAAAAATTAATAAAATTAATGAATATGCCCACTGAAAAATTAAAGTGGATGGTTACATAAAAAATATATTGGAATTCTTACTAAGAATTGATGTATTGGACGATGAAGCGTTTCTCGGAATCTTAACAAATACAATTGTTTCAAGTACTCTGCGTATGCCAAAATTCCTTAGAACTTTGGCAAATACAATAATTCTAGTTAATCTGCGGCCGCTGCGCTGCATCTAAAATTCCCTTGAAACAAAGAAGCGCAGATCAACCCTCGATCTAAAGTATGATTTTCGTTTCTAGATCACTCTCGCTTAAGCTGCCGAACAGATAAGTCGTGGTCACTTTGTGAAAAAATAAATTCTTTAAAAATAAATAAAAAATAAATGTGTAACATAAGTAAGGAATTCAAAAACAATAAAAATTTATTTTTCCGAATGGATGTGAAGTTGGTTACAAAAACAAAAATTAATATTTTGTGTCCGGGGTTCAAATCCCTATCAGTGAAAGATATTTATGTATAAAAATTATAATAAAACTAGAAAGATGGACTAACTTCGGCCGTGCCGAAGTTCGTTATACCCTTGCAGATTTTCTCTATATAATTCACCAGAAGCATTATTGTAAATTAAACATACCAAATTTACAAATTCAAAATTTTGAGCTTGAGAAAAAAAATTGTTCATACAAAATTTTTTTTTGTACCGATTGTTCCTATAGCAGCTATATGATATAGCCAACCGATTCTGATAAAACTTAATTGAAGTATTAATGAGTATATTAAACTCATAAATATCAAATTTCGTGGCATTCGGTTGAAAAACAACAGAGTTATTGAGGATCAACCTTATTCATGACCGATCGGTCTTATGGGAGGTATATGATATAGTCGTCCGATTCTGATAAAACTTAATTGAAGTATTAATGAGTATATTAAACTCATAAAGATCAAATTTCGTGGCATTCGGTTGAAAAACAACAGAGTTATTGAGGATAAAGCTTATTCATGACCGATCGTTCCTATGGGAGCTATATGATATAGTCATCCGATCGGGATGATTCCCAGATATACAATGCCTGCAGCAAAAGGAGCCTATGCTGAAAATCTCAGCTCTCTAGCTCTTATGGTCTCGGAGGAGAAGCTGTTGATCCAGACAGACGGACAGACGGACATGGTCATATCGACTCGGCTATTCATGCTGATCAAGAATATATATACTTTATATAGTCGGAGATGCTTCCTTCTGTGCGTTGCAAACTTCTGACCAAAATTAATATACCCTCTGCAAGGGTATAAAAAGTACGTTGAATCAAACTGTAGTTCGGTTTCTTATTTTAATATTCCTTGTTGTGTTTCTTTATTTTCCTATATTTTTTTGTTATGCAGTGTCAAGTATCACACTTCAATCGAAACTGTGATAGGAGATGTTGAAGTGTATGCAAAGCGTCGCACAGTGGGGCCATCGCTCATTTCGCTTGTCAAAAATCATATATTCTATAGTACTAAAGCGATTTTGAATTTAAAAAAGCATTTGATAGCTGATTTCTTAAGCTTCAAATTGAGTTGTTGCCGAAGGAACCACGTGCGCGGACTACCTTGATATTCAAGGTCAAAGTTAAAAAATATTTCTAGGCATATTTTACCCCTATAATTCGCTTAAAAAACGCTTTTTTGATCACAAAATAACTTTGTTTTTTAAATTTAATGATTAAAATAGATTTTTTAATGTTTTCTTTTAGTTTATTATTAAAATTGCGAAAAAAAAAAAAAATTTTTTTTTTTAATGATTTTTTTAAGTTATTTTATATTAGTGGCTTATTTTCATATAAATGGCAAATTTGCATGCGCTCTTGTACCTGGAACGCGTTTTCTACGCGATGTTGCATTGGTTTTCTCGATTTTTATAAATTTGCGCAAAAATGCGCAAGACTACACGTGTATATGGTTTCATCGTGGATCTCGGTGCATCTCTGTTGATTCAACTCCACCAAAGTTTAAAAATGCGATAATTTAATGTTTTTTTTTAAAACATCTCCAATTTACTCAATATTTCAAATTTGTTTAAATTTTTTACTACACATAAATAAAAATTGATCTACTTTTCAAATAAAGCAAAAGTATTTAAGATAAGTTGCTTCATTCGGCCAATATCCCGTTTCAAAGTTGCTAGTTTTCCTAAAAATTGTACATTTTTTTTCAAACATGAAAAATGTCTCCACTTTGAGACGATGTAGCACCCACAATTCTTATCCGATTTCAAAAATATTTTGGATCCATAAGTTCTGAAGTATTATCTGTCGATTTCATTATTCACTTTTCCCCAACGCGATAGTGAAAAAAATGATTTTTGGTCAGCTATTCGGGCGTCGGCTTTATTGTAAACCATAAGATACATTCCACGTAGGGAAGGCAAATGTTTCTTTGTTAATAATATACATTTATCGATAATTTTTCTGATGACCAGCTCTAGGATAAATGCTTTCTGCTTTTAGATAAGTAAATATCATTGGTTGAATTGTGATTGGACTTATTTATTTAAAGATACTTTACAACTGAAGATAAGCAAATATGATTGGATAACCAATGACGGGTATCACATTTCTCTAACCTAAGTTATTTTTTTAATCATTTTAGAGGGTAGGTATTTTGGATATGGTGACTATTCGAATGTATGTATAAAACAATACAGTTTCCAAATCTATTTAGTTGTGTGTGGACCAGTGAAGTATTTAATTATCTGGACTATAAATATAATACAAGCTACGTTTTGCAATACAACACAATTTAAGTGACATAAAATTAAAATCCAGCTTAATATGGCAAAGTACGCAAATCATGATTGTCGAGAACCACCTTCAGTTTATAGCAGTCCCTTTAACACTACTTCAATTGTGGATCTTCGATGTAATTTAATTTTTTGAAGACATTCACTGCCAGCAAAAATTTGGACAACATCGACAAAACTAAACTTAAAACTCTTAAGAATTCAAGTAACAAAAAAATTAGGGTAATATTTGTCTATAATTTTTAATTTATTTGTTTTTTTAGTTTGTTAGATTTTTAAAGTTTTTAACATAAATTCATAAGGGTGATTAAAAGAATTATACTTTTTCAGTGTGTATTGAATTATTGTCCATTAATAATACTTTCTCCGAACTATGTATGTACATATGTATGTATATTCATTTACTTTACAGCTTCTCCGACCATTTTTAAATAAGAAGAGAAATATACAGACCATTTTTATACAATAATTTTTTGAACTTGATCAGCACAAAGAGCAGAGAAGATACATACGTATGTAAGTTAACACCATGAGCTCTGGACGTGGCCACAAACATGAGGCCGCCCCTTTTTCCCATGTAAGCTGCTGGCTAATGGCAGACTGCGGGCCCTCTGCTGTTCGCTTGCGCAACAGCGTAAGCGCTGACGCCGGACGCGCATGCGACCGTTGGGCGGTGACTGACGCCGACTGAGGAGAACGAGGGGACAGTTCATCTTCAACGGCAGAACCGATAACACACATTTTATCAAACATTAAACACTGAATAAATTGAGTACAGAACTAAAGATAAAAGGAAAGTTTAACTTGTTGTTTTATATGTTAAGGAATTATTCCTCTGGGCCTTTGATTGGAAAAAGGCAACTCCCTCACCATGTCAGAGAGTTAACTGGCGCCCGAGCGTTAACCTGTGTTTTTTTTTCTTTTATTTCTCTTTTTCACCTTGCCCAAAAGTGCCTTGCTTGAATGTATTCCCAAAATGAAGTGAATAAAAAAAAATTAATAAAATTAATGAATATGCCCACTGAAAAATTAAAGTGGATGGTTACACAAAAAATATATTGGAATTCTTACTAAGAATTGATGTATTGGACGATGAAGCGTTTCTCGGAATCTTAACAAATACAATTGTTTCAAGTACTCTGCGTATGCCAAAATTCCTTAGAACTTTGGCAAATACAATAATTCTATTTAATCTGCGGCCGCTGCGCTGCATCTAAAATTCCTTTGAAACAAAGAAGCGCAGATCAACCCTCGATCTAAAGTATGATTTTCGTTTCTAGATCACTCTCGCTAAAGCTGCCGAACAGATAAGTCGTGGTCACTTTGTGAAAAAATAAATTCTTTAAAAATAAATAAAAAATAAATGTGTAACATAACTAAGGAATTCAAAAACAATAAAAATTTATTTTTCCGAATGGATGTGAAGTTGGTTACAAAAACAAAAATTAATATTTTGTGTCCGGGGTTCAAATCCCTATCAGTGAAAGATATTTATGTATAAAAATTATAATAAAACTAGAAAGATGGACTAACTTCGGCCGTGTCGAAGTTCGTATACCCTTGCAGATTTTCTCTATATAATTCACCAGAAGCATTATTGTAAATTAAACATACCAAATTTACAAATTCAAAATTTTGAGCTTGAGAAAAAAATTGTTCATACAAAATTTTTTTTTGTACCGATTGTTCCTATAGCAGCTATATGATATAGCCAACCGATTCTGATAAAACTTAATTGAAGTATTAATGAGTATATTAAACTCATAAATATCAAATTTCGTGGCATTCGGTTGAAAAACAACAGAGTTATTGAGGATCAACCTTATTCATGACCGATCGGTCTTATGGGAGCTATATGATATAGTCGTCCGATTCTGATAAAACTTAATTGAAGTATTAATGAGTATATTAAACTCATAAAGATCAAATTTCGTGGCATTCGGTTGAAAAACAACAGAGTTATTGAGGATAAAGCTTATTCATGACCGATCGTTCCTATGGGAGCTATATGATATAGTCATCCGATCGGGATGATTCCGAGATATACAATGCCTGCAGCGAAAAGGAGCCTATGCTGAAAATCTCAGCTCTCTAGCTCTTATGGTCTCGGAGGAGAAGCTGTTGATCCAGACAGACGGACAGACGGACATGGTCATATCGACTCGGCTATTCATGCTGATCAAGAATATATATACTTTATATAGTCGGAGATGCTTCCTTCTGTGCGTTGCAAACTTCTGACCAAAATAAATATACCCTCTGCAAGGGTATAAAAATATCTGCTGAAATATTAAAGTGGTAGGATCTCAAAAAAATTAATTCTGAAACCACAATTTACATCCTCATCGGCGACATAAATTAACAAAAATAATAAAATAAAAATAAAGGGAATAACATCCGTTCGGCAATATTTAATAAGTGTCAAAACCACTGCGTCAACCAAGATTGCGAGTGGCATTTTTTATTTACTTTTTTTAAGTAATAAACGAACACAAACAAAACTAGTTTTAAGAGAAATGTTCCGTCGCAGCGCGTGTGTATTGGCCGCTGTCTGTGTCTTTCGCCGAAGGTGTCCCCACAGCGGGGATGTGGAGCACACTCCTACCTAAGTAGGCCCTTAACTGGAATGAAAGGGATGAATGGAGCCTCCCACAACCAACAAAGAGGGACATAGAAACAGGCAGCGCACGCGTGCGACGGGAAACAAAAAAATATGCAAAAAAAGAAATGAAAAGAAAAAAACACGCACCGCGAATTCCATCTAGATACCAATATCGACATAAAAAAAATGCTCTAAACCACTTGAACAAAATTAAATGAAAATGATTTGCAAAAAATGTAATTAAAGTAAAAAAAAAAAAGATAAAAAAATTGCGAAGCTAGACTGGCCCGAGTATTCTATTGTTATCTTACTCCAACTTCGGGCCGCAAAGTATTTTATTTACGCAATAAACTAATTCTTTAATCCTTTCCAACAGAAACACACCGATCCTGCAAGGAGGGCCTACGAACCAACAGCACAACACCGACACAAACCACAATTACTAACCGTATCACCCAGGTAAGTGAAGAGTGCCAGTGAATTCAAAAAAAAAAAAAAAAAAAAAGGAAGAATTGTTTTTGCAAATATAACTCAAATTTACAAGAGAAGAATTTAAATATAAAATCAACAAAATTTAACAAAGAATAAAAAAAATAATAATAAAACTAGAAAGATGGACTAACTTCGGCCGTGCCGAAGTTCGTATACCCTTGCAGATTTTCTTTATATAATTCACCAGAAGCATTATTGTAAATTAAACATACCAAATTTACAAATTCAATATTTTGAGCTTGAGGAAAAAAAATTTTTCATACAAAATTTTTTTTTTGTACCGATTGTTCCTATAGCAGCTATATGATATAGCCAACCGATTCTGATCAGACTTGGTTGAAGTATCAAGAAGCATATTAAACTCATAAATATCAAATTTCGTGGCATTCGGTTGAAAAACAACAGAGTTATTGAGGATAAGCCTTATTCATGACCGATCGGTCCTATGGGAGCTATATGATATATTAGTCCGATTCAGATCAAACTTGGTTGAAGTATCAAGAAGCATATTAAACTCATAAATATCAAATTTCGTGGCATTCGGTTGAAAAACAACAGAGTTATTGAGGATAAGCCTTATTCATGACCGATCGTTCCTATGGGAGCTATATGATATAGTCGTCCGATTCTGATCAAACTTGGTTGAAGTATCAAGAAACATATTAAACTCATAAATATCAAATTTCGTGGCATTCGGTTGAAAAACAACAGTTATTGAGGATAATCCTTATTTATGACCGATCGTTCCTATGGGAGCTATATGATATAGTCGTCCGATTCTGATCAAACTTGGTTCAAGTATCAAGAAGCATATTAAACTCATAAATATCAAATTTCGTGGCATTCGGTTGAAAAACAACAGAGTTATTGAGGATAAGCCTTATTCATGACCGATCGTTCCTATGGGAGCTATATGATATAGTCGTCCGATTCTGATCAAACTTGGTTGAAGTATCAAGAAACATATTAAACTCATAAATATCAAATTTCGTGGCATTCGGTTGAAAAACAACAGTTATTGAGGATAATCCTTATTTATGACCGATCGTTCCTATGGGAGCTATATGATATAGTCGTCCGATTCTGATCAAACTTGGTTCAAGTATCAAGAAGCATATTAAACTCATAAATATCAAATTTCGTGGCATTCGGTTGAAAAACAGCAGAGTTATTGAGGATAAGCCTTATTCATGACCGATCGTTCCTATGTGAGCTATATGATATAGTCGTCCGATCGGGATGGTTCCGAGATATACAATGCCTGCAGCAAAAAGGAGCCTATGCTGAAAATCTCAGCTCTGTAGCTCTTATGGTCTCGGAGGAGAAGCTGTTGATCCAGACAGACGGACAGACGGACATGGTCATATCGACTCGGCTATTCATGCTGATCAAGAATATATATACTTTATATAGTCGGAGATGCTTCCTTCTGTGCGTTGCAAACTTCTGACCAAAATTAATATACCCTCTGCAAGGGTATAATAAAGAAAAAAATAAACAAAAAAATGTAGCACTCGTCACGAACCAGGTGGTAACCAGAACTTAGCATAAAAAAATCTCTTCTTAAGCATTTCTAACTATTTCCATCTTCAAGGTTAGCGTTGGTGATGATGCAGCAAGCAAGTGTTGCCCATTTTTTCAACCATGACTCTCCGGTAATTCCCCTTCAACAAGGATACGTGTGGTGAATCAATGGCATGTTTCGTTTGATTCATGTCATAAGCCTACTGGACCTCCAACAAGCAATCCAAACCACCCGGGAAGAAGCCACGCTGTTGTCCGACCAGCGTACAAAAATGCTAAGCAACCATTACTTAGGCAGAGGAGAACACTGAAAGGCTGCTCTCCAAACCGGCCCAAAAACCCCGGGCCACGCCTCATCAAAGGTGGCAACGCACAATGCCACTACCTGAGGGATGCACAGGAAACAGTGACGCTGGTGGATGAAAGTACGGCGTTCTTCAAGGGATTTAATGGCACGGTGACCACCTCTTCAGGACAGCGTAGACTCATCAGAAAGAAGAGCTACTCCAACCGTTCAATTTCTACCCTCACCGCCATGCCGGCAGTCCTTTCCAACATAACAGCTTCTGGGTACACCCCGACGCTGCAATATGTACATGACTTCTCAGCAGAAAAACTTGGCAAAACTATACCACATCTCAAGAAGACTGGAGATGTCATTGGTAATAGAAGCTGTCGGCGGAGTAGGCGTATTCATTGCGCTGTACATCGGCTGGAAAAAATAACATCTACAAGGGGCCTGGCGATCCCACAGAAGGCCAACCCGGTGCCTTCACCTTAATCTGCGGGACGCAGATCTTCAAAGGGGAGGAGTTAACACCATGAGCTCTGGACGTGGCCACAAACATGAGGCCGCCCCTTTTTCCCATGTAAGCTGCTGGCTCAGGGCAGACTGCGGGCCCTCTGCTGTTCGCTTGCGCAACAGCGTAAGCGCTGACGCCGGACGCGCATGCGACCGTTGGGCGGTGACTGACGCCGACTGAGGAGAACGAGGGGACAGTTCATCTTCAACGGCAGAACCGATAACACACATTTTATCAAACATTAAACACTGAATAAATTGAGTACAGAACTAAAGATAAAAGGAAAGTTTAACGTGTTGTTTTATATGTTAAGGAATTATTCCTCTGGGCCTTTGATTGGAAAAAGGCAACTCCCTCACCATGTCAGGCAGTTAACTGGCGCCCGAGCAGTTAACCTGTGTTTGTTTTCTTTTCTTTCTCTTTCTCACCTTGCCCAAAAGTGCCTTGCTTCAATGTATTCCCAAAATGAAGTGAATAAAAAAAAAATTAATAAAATTAATGAATATGCCCACTGAAAAATTAAAGTGGATGGTTACATAAAAAATATATTGGAATTCTTACTAAGAATTGATGTATTGGACGATGAAGCGTTTCTCGGAATCTTAACAAATACAATTGTTTCAAGTACTCTGCGTATGCCAAAATTCCTTAGAACTTTGGCAAATACAATAATTCTAGTTAATCTGCGGCCGCTGCGCTGCATCTAAAATTCCCTTGAAACAAAGAAGCGCAGATCAACCCTCGATCTAAAGTATGATTTTCGTTTCTAGATCACTCTCGCTTAAGCTGCCGAACAGATAAGTCGTGGTCACTTTGTAAAAAAATAAATTCTTTAAAAATAAATAAAAAATAAATGTGTAACATAAGTAAGGAATTCAAAAACAATAAAAATTTATTTTTCCGAATGGATGTGAAGTTGGTTACAAAAACAAAAATTAATATTTTGTGTCCGGGGTTCAAATCCCTATCAGTGAAAGATATTTATGTATAAAAATTATAATAAAACTAGAAAGATGGACTAACTTCGGCCGTGCCGAAGTTCGTATACCCTTGCAGATTTTCTCTATATAATTCACCAGAAGCATTATTGTAAATTAAACATACCAAATTTACAAATTCAAAATTTTGAGCTTGAGAAAAAAAATTGTTCATACAAAATTTTTTTTTGTACCGATTGTTCCTATAGCAGCTATATGATATAGCCAACCGATTCTGATAAAACTTAATTGAAGTATTAATGAGTATATTAAACTCATAAATATCAAATTTCGTGGCATTCGGTTGAAAAACAACAGAGTTATTGAGGATCAACCTTATTCATGACCGATCGGTCTTATGGGAGCTATATGATATAGTCGTCCGATTCTGATAAAACTTAATTGAAGTATTAATGAGTATATTAAACTCATAAAAATCAAATTTCGTGGCATTCGGTTGAAAAACAACAGAGTTATTGAGGATAAAGCTTATTCATGACCGATCGTTCCTATGGGAGCTATATGATATAGTCATCCGATCGGGATGATTCCGAGATATACAATGCCTGCAGCAAAAAGGAGCCTATGCTGAAAATCTCAGCTCTCTAGCTCTTATGGTCTCGGAGGAGAAGCTGTTGATCCAGACAGACGGACAGACGGCCAGACGGACATGGTCATATCGACTCGGCTATTCATGCTGATCAAGAATATATATACTTTATATAGTCGGAGATGCTTCCTTCTGTGCGTTGCAAACTTCTGACCAAAATTAATATACCCTCTGCAAGGGTATAAAAAGTACGTTGAATCAAACTGTAGTTCGGTTTCTTATTTTAATATTCCTTGTTGTGTTTCTTTATTTTCCTATATTTTTTTGTTATGCAGTGTCAAGTATCACACTTCAATCGAAACTGTGATAGGAGATGTTGAAGTGTATGCAAAGCGTCGCACAGTGGGGCCATCGCTCATTTCGCTTGTCAAAAATCATATATTCTATAGTACTAAAGCGATTTTGAATTTAAAAAGCATTTGATAGCTGATTTCTTAAGCTTCAAATTGAGTTGTTGCCGAAGGAACCACGTGCGCGGACTACCTTGATATTCAAGGTCAAAGTTAAAAAATATTTCTAGGCATATTTTACCCCTATAATTCGCTTAAAAAACGCTTTTTTGATCACAAAATAACTTTGTTTTTTAAATTTAATGATTAAAATAGATTTTTTAATGTTTTCTTTTAGTTTATTATTAAAATTGCGAAAAAAAAAAAAAAAAATTTTTTTTAATGATTTTTTTAAGTTATTTTATATTAGTGGCTTATTTTCATATAAATGGCAAATTTGCATGCGCTCTTGTACCTGGAACGCGTTTTCTACGCGATGTTGCATTGGTTTTCTCGATTTTTGGCAAATTTGCGCAAAAAATGCGCAAGACTACACGTGTATATGGTTTCATCGTGGATCTCGGTGCATCTCTGTTGATTCAACTCCACCAAAGTTTAAAAATGCGATAATTTAATGTTTTTTTGAAACATCTCCAATTTACTCAATATTTCAAATTTGTTTAAATTTTTTACTACACATAAATAAAAATTGATCTACTTTTCAAATAAAGCAAAAGTATTTAAGATAAGTTGCTTCATTCGGCCAATATCCCGTTTCAAAGTTGCTAGTTTTCCTAAAAATTGTACATTTTTTTCAAACATGAAAAATGTCTCCACTTTGAGACGATGTAGCACCCACAATTCTTATCCGATTTCAAAAATATTTTGGATCCATAAGTTCTGAAGTATTATCTGTCGATTTCATTATTCACTTTTCCCCAACGCGATAGTGAAAAAAATGATTTTTGGTCAGCTATTCGGGCGTCGGCTTTATTGTAAACCATAAGACACATTCCACGTAGGGAAGGCAAATGTTTCTTTGTTAATAATATACATTTATCGATAATTTTTCTGATGACCAGCTCTAGGATAAATGCTTTCTGCTTTTAGATAAGTAAATATCATTGGTTGAATTGTGATTGGACTTATTTATTTAAAGATACTTTACAACTGAAGATAAGCAAATATGATTGGATAACCAATGACGGGTATCACATTTCTCTAACCTAAGTTATTTTTTTAATCATTTTAGAGGGTAGGTATTTTGGATATGGTGACTATTCGAATGTA
The DNA here is from genome assembly GCA_018150375.1 of Drosophila sturtevanti. Taxonomy (NCBI): domain Eukaryota; kingdom Metazoa; phylum Arthropoda; class Insecta; order Diptera; family Drosophilidae; genus Drosophila; species Drosophila sturtevanti. The sequence continues at coordinate 57,887 of JAECWJ010000424.1, read as the reverse complement.
TGTATAAAACAATACAGTTTCCAAATCTATTTAGTTGTGTGTGGACCAGTGAAGTATTTAATTATCTGGACTATAAATATAATACAAGCTACGTTTTGCAATACAACACAATTTAAGTGACATAAAATTAAAATCCAGCTTAATATGGCAAAGTACGCAAATCATGATTGTCGAGAACCACCTTCAGTTTATAGCAGTCCCTTTAACACTACTTCAATTGTGGATCTTCGATGTAATTTAATTTTTTGAAGACATTCACTGCCAGCAAAAATTTGGACAACATCGACAAAACTAAACTTAAAACTCTTAAGAATTCAAGTAACAAAAAAAATTAGGGTAATATTTGTCTATAATTTTTAATTTATTTGTTTTTTTAGTTTGTTAGATTTTTTAAAGTTTTTAACATAAATTCATAAGGGTGATTAAAAGAATTATACTTTTTCAGTGTGTATTGAATTATTGTCCATTAATAATACTTTCTCCGAACTATGTATGTACATATGTATGTATATTCATTTACTTTACAGCTTCTCCGACCATTTTTAAATAAGAAGAGAAATATACAGACCATTTTTATACAATAATTTTTTGAACTTGATCAGCACAAAGAGCAGAGAAGATACATACGTATGTAAGTTAACACCATGAGCTCTGGACGTGGCCACAAACATGAGGCCGCCCCTTTTTCCCATGTAAGATGCTGGCTCAGGGCAGACTGCGGGCCCTCTGCTGTTCGCTTGCGCAACAGCGTAAGCGCTGACGCCGGACGCGCATGCGACCGTTGGGCGGTGACTGACGCCGACTGAGGAGAACGAGGGGACAGTTCATCTTCAACGGCAGAACCGATAACACACATTTTATCAAACATTAAACACTGAATAAATTGAGTACAGAACTAAAGATAAAAGGAAAGTTTAACTTGTTGTTTTATATGTTAAGGAATTATTCCTCTGGGCCTTTGATTGGAAAAAGGCAACTCCCTCACCATGTCAGAGAGTTAACTGGCGCCCGAGCGTTAACCTGTGTTTTTTTTTTTTTTTATTTCTCTTTTTCACCTTGCCCAAAAGTGCCTTGCTTGAATGTATTCCCAAAATGAAGTGAATAAAAAAAAATTAATAAAATTAATGAATATGCCCACTGAAAAATTAAAGTGGATGGTTACACAAAAAATATATTGGAATTCTTACTAAGAATTGATGTATTGGACGATGAAGCGTTTCTCGGAATCTTAACAAATACAATTGTTTCAAGTACTCTGCGTATGCCAAAATTCCTTAGAACTTTGGCAAATACAATAATTCTAGTTAATCTGCGGCCGCTGCGCTGCATCTAAAATTCCTTTGAAACAAAGAAGCGCAGATCAACCCTCGATCTAAAGTATGATTTTCGTTTCTAGATCACTCTCGCTTAAGCTGCCGAACAGATAAGTCGTGGTCACTTTGTGAAAAAATAAATTCTTTAAAAATAAATAAAAAATAAATGTGTAACATAACTAAGGAATTCAAAAACAATAAAAATTTATTTTTCCGAATGGATGTGAAGTTGGTTACAAAAACAAAAATTAATATTTTGTGTCCGGGGTTCAAATCCCTATCAGTGAAAGATATTTATGTATAAAAATTATAATAAAACTAGAAAGATGGACTAACTTCGGCCGTGTCGAAGTTCGTATACCCTTGCAGATTTTCTCTATATAATTCACCAGAAGCATTATTGTAAATTAAACATACCAAATTTACAAATTCAAAATTTTGAGCTTGAGAAAAAAAATTGGTCATACAAAATTTTTTTTTGTACCGATTGTTCCTATAGCAGCTATATGATATAGCCAACCGATTCTGATAAAACTTAATTGAAGTATTAATGAGTATATTAAACTCATAAATATCAAATTTCGTGGCATTCGGTTGAAAAACAACAGAGTTATTGAGGATCAACCTTATTCATGACCGATCGGTCTTATGGGAGCTATATGATATAGTCGTCCGATTCTGATAAAACTTAATTGAAGTATTAATGAGTATATTAAACTCATAAAGATCAAATTTCGTGGCATTCGGTTGAAAAACAACAGAGTTATTGAGGATAAAGCTTATTCATGACCGATCGTTCCTATGGGAGCTATATGATATAGTCATCCGATCGGGATGATTCCGAGATATACAATGCCTGCAGCGAAAAGGAGCCTATGCTGAAAATCTCAGCTCTCTAGCTCTTATGGTCTCGGAGGAGAAGCTGTTGATCCAGACAGACGGACAGACGGACATGGTCATATCGACTCGGCTATTCATGCTGATCAAGAATATATATACTTTATATAGTCGGAGATGCTTCCTTCTGTGCGTTGCAAACTTCTGACCAAAATAAATATACCCTCTGCAAGGGTATAAAAATATCTGCTGAAATATTAAAGTGGTAGGATCTCAAAAAAATTAATTCTGAAACCACAATTTACATCCTCATCGCCGACATAAATTAACAAAAATAATAAAATAAAAATAAAGGGAATAACATCCGTTCGGCAATATTTAATAAGTGTCAAAACCACTGCGTCAACCAAGATTGCGAGTGGCATTTTTTATTTACTTTTTTTTAAGTAATAAACGAACACAAACAAAACTAGTTTTAAGAGAAATGTTCCGTCGCAGCGCGTGTGTATTGGCCGCTGTCTGTGTCTTTCGCCGAAGGTGTCCCCCACAGCGGGGATGTGGAGCACACTCCTACCTAAGTAGGCCCTTAACTGGAATGAAAGGGATGAATGGAGCCTCCCACAACCAACAAAGAGGGACATAGAAACAGGCAGCGCACGCGTGCGACGGGAAACAAAAAAATATGCAAAAAAAGAAATGAAAAGAAAAAAACACGCACCGCGAATTCCATCTAGATACCAATATCGACATAAAAAAAAATGCTCTAAACCACTTGAACAAAATTAAATGAAAATGATTTGCAAAAAATGTAATTAAAGTAAAAAAAAAAAAGATAAAAAAATTGCGAAGCTAGACTGGCCCGAGTATTCTATTGTTATCTTACTCCAACTTCGGGCCGCAAAGTATTTTATTTACGCAAAAAACTAACTCTTTAATCCTTTCCAACAGAAACACACCGATCCTGCAAGGAGGGCCTACGAACCAACAGCACAACACCGACACAAACCACAATTACTAACCGTATCACCCAGGTAAGTGAAGAGTGCCAGTGAATTCAAAAAAAAAAAAATAAAAAAAGGAAGAATTGTTTTTGCAAATATAACTCAAATTTACAAGAGAAGAATTTAAATATAAAATCAACAAAATTTAACAAAGAATAAAAAAAATAATAATAAAACTAGAAAGATGGACTAACTTCGGCCGTGCCGAAGTTCGTATACCCTTGCAGATTTTCTTTATATAATTCACCAGAAGCATTATTGTAAATTAAACATACCAAATTTACAAATTCAATATTTTGAGCTTGAGGAAAAAAATTTTTCATACAAAATTTTTTTTTGTACCGATTGTTCCTATAGCAGCTATATGATATAGCCAACCGATTCTGATCAGACTTGGTTGAAGTATCAAGAAACATATTAAACTCATAAATATCAAATTTCGTGGCATTCGGTTGAAAAACAACAGAGTTATTGAGGATAAGCCTTATTCATGACCGATCGGTCCTATGGGAGCTATATGATATATTAGTCCGATTCAGATCAAACTTGGTTGAAGTATCAAGAAGCATATTAAACTCATAAATATCAAATTTCGTGGCATTCGGTTGAAAAACAACAGAGTTATTGAGGATAAGCCTTATTCATGACCGATCGTTCCTATGGGAGCTATATGATATAGTCGTCCGATTCTGATCAAACTTGGTTGAAGTATCAAGAAGCATATTAAACTCATAAATATCAAATTTCGTGGCATTCGGTTGAAAAACAACAGTTATTGAGGATAATCCTTATTTATGACCGATCGTTCCTATGGGAGCTATATGATATAGTCGTCCGATTCTGATCAAACTTGGTTCAAGTATCAAGAAGCATATTAAACTCATAAATATCAAATTTCGTGGCATTCGGTTGAAAAACAACAGAGTTATTGAGGATAAGCCTTATTCATGACCGATCGTTCCTATGGGAGCTATATGATATAGTCGTCCGATTCTGATCAAACTTGGTTGAAGTATCAAGAAACATATTAAACTCATAAATATCAAATTTCGTGGCATTCGGTTGAAAAACAACAGTTATTGAGGATAATCCTTATTTATGACCGATCGTTCCTATGGGAGCTATATGATATAGTCGTCCGATTCTGATCAAACTTGGTTCAAGTATCAAGAAGCATATTAAACTCATAAATATCAAATTTCGTGGCATTCGGTTAAAAAACAACAGAGTTATTGAGGATAAAGCTTATTCCTGACCGATCGTTCCTATGGGAGCTATATGATATAGTCGTCCGATCGGGATGGTTCCGAGATATACAATGCCTGCAGCAAAAGGAGCCTATGCTGAAAATCTCAGCTCTGTAGCTCTTATGGTCTCGGAGGAGAAGCTGTTGATCCAGACAGACGGACAGACGGACATGGTCATATCGACTCGGCTATTCATGCTGATCAAGAATATATATACTTTATATAGTCGGAGATGCTTCCTTCTGTGCGTTGCAAACTTCTGACCAAAATTAATATACCCTCTGCAAGGGTATAATAAAGAAAAAAATAAACAAAAAAATGTAGCACTCGTCACGAACCAGGTGGTAACCAGAACTTAGCATAAAAAAATCTCTTCTTAAGCATTTCTAACTATTTCCATCTTCAAGGTTAGCGTTGGTGATGATGCAGCAAGCAAGTGTTGCCCATTTTTTCAACCATGACTCTCCGGTAATTCCCCTTCAACAAGGATACGTGTGGTGAATCAATGGCATGTTTCGTTTGATTCATGTCATAAGCCTACTGGACCTCCAACAAGCAATCCAAACCACCCGGGAAGAAGCCACGCTGTTGTCCGACCAGCGTACAAAAATGCTAAGCAACCATTACTTAGGCAGAGGAGAACACTGAAAGGCTGCTCTCCAAACCGGCCCAAAAAACCCCGGGCCACGCCTCATCAAAGGTGGCAACGCACAATGCCACTACCTGAGGGATGCACAGGAAACAGTGACGCTGGTGGATGAAAGTACGGCGTTCTTCAAGGGATTTAATGGCACGGTGACCACCTCTTCAGGACAGCGTAGACTCATCAGAAAGAAGAGCTACTCCAACCGTTCAACGTCTACCCTCACCGCCATGCCGGCAGTCCTTTCCAACATAACAGCTTCTGGGTACACCCCGACGCTGCAATATGTACATGACTTCTCAGCAGAAAAACTTGGCAAAACTATACCACATCTCAAGAAGACTGGAGATGTCATTGGTAATAGAAGCTGTCGGCGGAGTAGGCGTATTCATTGCGCTGTACATCGGCTGGAAAAAAATAACATCTACAAGGGGCCTGGCGATCCCACAGAAGGCCAACCCGGTGCCTTCACCTTAATCTGCGGGACGCAGATCTTCAAAGGGGGAGGAGTTAACACCATGAGCTCTGGACGTGGCCACAAACATGAGGCCGCCCCTTTTTCCCATGTAAGCTGCTGGCTAATGGCAGACTGCGGGCCCTCTGCTGTTCGCTTGCGCAACAGCGTAAGCGCTGACGCCGGACGCGCATGCGACCGTTGGGCGGTGACTGACGCCGACTGAGGAGAACGAGGGGACAGTTCATCTTCAACGGCAGAACCGATAACACACATTTTATCAAACATTAAACACTGAATAAATTGAGTACAGAACTAAAGATAAAAGGAAAGTTTAACGTGTTGTTTTATATGTTAAGGAATTATTCCTCTGGGCCTTTGATTGGAAAAAGGCAACTCCCTCACCATGTCAGGGAGTTAACTGGCGCCCGAGCAGTTAACCTGTGTTTTTTTTCTTTTCTTTCTCTTTTTCACCTTGCCCAAAAGTGCCTTGCTTGAATGTATTCCCAAAATGAAGTGAATAAAAAAAAAATTAATAAAATTAATGAATATGCCCACTGAAAAATTAAAGTGGATGGTTACATAAAAAATATATTGGAATTCTTACTAAGAATTGATGTATTGGACGATGAAGCGTTTCTCGGAATCTTAACAAATACAATTGTTTCAAGTACTCTGCGTATGCCAAAATTCCTAAGAACTTTGGCAAATACAATAATTCTAGTTAATCTGCGGCCGCTGCGCTGCATCTAAAATTCCCTTGAAACAAAGAAGCGCAGATCAACCCTCGATCTAAAGTATGATTTTCGTTTCTAGATCACTCTCGCTAAAGCTGCCGAACAGATAAGTCGTGGTCACTTTGTGAAAAAATAAATAAAAAACTAGAAAGATGGACTAACTTCGGCCGTGCCGATCTGCCCTTGCAGATTTTCTCTATATAATTCACCAGAAGCATTATTGTAAATTAAACATACCAAATTTACAAATTCAATATTTTTAGCTTGAGGAAAAAAATTTTTCATACAAAATTTTTTTTTGTACCGATTGTTCCTATAGCAGCTATATGATATAGCCAACCGATTCTGATCAGACTTGGTTGAAGTATCAAAAAGCATATTAAACTCATAAATATCAAATTTCGTGGCATTCGGTTGAAAAACAACAGAGTTATTGAGGATAAGCCTTATTCATGACCGATCGGTCCTATGGGAGCTATATGATATAGTCGTCCGATTCAGATCAAACTTGGTTGAAGTATCAAGAAGCATATTAAACTCATAAATATCAAATTTCGTGGCATTCGGTTGAAAAACAGCAGAGTTATTGAGGATAAGCCTTATTCATGACCGATCGTTCCTATGGGAGCTATATGATATAGTCGTCCGATTCAGATCAAACTTGGTTGAAGTATCAAGAAGCATATTAAACTCATAAATATCAAATTTCGTGCCATTCGGTTGAAAAACAACAGAGTTATTGAGGATAAAGCTTATTCCTGAACGATCGTTCCTATGGGAGCTATATGATATAGTCGTCCGATTCAGATCAAACTTGGTTGAAGTATCAAGAAGCATATTAAACTCATAAATATCAAATTTCGTGGCATTCGGTTGAAAAACAGCAGAGTTATTGAGGATAAGCCTTATTCATGACCGATCGTTCCTATGGGAGCTATATGATATAGTCGTCCGATTCAGATCAAGCTTGGTTGAAGTATCAAGAAGCATATTAAACTCATAAATATCAAATTTCGTGGCATTCGGTTAAAAAACAACAGAGTTATTGAGGATAAAGCTTATTCCTGACCGATCGTTCCTATGGGAGCTATATGATATAGTCGTCCGATCGGGATGATTCCGAGATATACAATGCCTGCAGCAAAAAGGAGCCTATGCTGAAAATCTCAGCTCTGTAGCTCTTATGGTCTCGGAGGAGAAGCTGTTGATCCAGACAGACGGACAGACGGACAGACGGACATGGTCATATCGACTCGGCTATTCATGCTGATCAAGAATATACTATATACTTATACTTATACTATATACTTTATATAGTCGGAGATGCTTCCTTCTGTGCGTTGCAAACTTCTGACCAAAATTAATATATCCTCTGCAAGGGTATAATAAATGTGTAACATAAGTAAGGAATTCAAAAACAATAAAAATTTATTTTTCCGAATGGACGTGAAGTTGGTTACAAAAACAAAAATTAATATTTTGTGTCCGGGGTTCAAATCCCTATCAGTGAAAGATGTATAAAAATTATAATAAAACTAGAAAGATGGACTAACTTCGGCCGTGCCGAAGTTCGTATACCCTTGCAGATTTTCTCTATATAATTCACCAGAAGCATTATTGTAAATTAAACATACCAAATTTACAAATTCAAAATTTTGAGCTAGAGAAAAAAAATTGTTCATACAAAATTTTTTTTTGTACCGATTGTTCCTATAGCAGCTATATGATATAGCCAACCGATTCTGATAAAACTTAATTGAAGTATTAATGAGTATATTAAACTCATAAATTTCAAATTTCGTGGCATTCGGTTGAAAAACAACAGAGTTATTGAGGATCAACCTTATTCATGACCGATCGGTCTTATGGGAGCTATATGATATAGTCGTCCGATTCTGATAAAACTTAATTGAAGTATTAATGAGTATATTAAACTCATAAAGATCAAATTTCGTGGCATTCGGTTGAAAAACAACAGAGTTATTGAGGATAAAGCTTATTCATGACCGATCGTTCCTATGGGAGCTATATGATATAGTCATCCGATCGGGATGATTCCGAGATATACAATGCCTGCAGCAAAAAGGAGCCTATGCTGAAAATCTCAGCTCTCTAGCTCTTATGGTCTCGGAGGAGAAGCTGTTGATCCAGACAGACGGACAGACGGACATGGTCATATCGACTCGGCTATTCATGCTGATCAAGAATATATATACTTTATATAGTCGGAGATGCTTCCTTCTGTGCGTTGCAAACTTCTGACCAAAATAAATATACCCTCTGCAAGGGTATAAAAATATCTGCTGAAATATTAAAGTGGTAGGATCTCAAAAAAATTAATTCTGAAACCACAATTTACATCCTCATCGGCGACATAAATTAACAAAAATAATAAAATAAAAATAAAGGGAATAACATCCGTTCGGCAATATTTAATAAGTGTCAAAACCACTGCGTCAACCAAGATTGCGAGTGGCATTTTTTATTTACTTTTTTTTAAGTAATAAACGAACACAAACAAAACTAGTTTTAAGAGAAATGTTCCGTCGCAGCGCGTGTGTATTGGCCGCTGTCTGTGTCTTTCGCCGAAGGTGTCCCCCACAGCGGGGATGTGGAGCACACTCCTACCTAAGTAGGCCCTTAACTAGAATGAAAGGGATGAATGGAGCCTCCCACAACCAACAAAGAGGGACATAGAAACAGGCAGCGCACGCGTGCGACGGGAAACAAAAAAATATGCAAAAAAAGAAATGAAAAGAAAAAAACACGCACCGCGAATTCCATCTAGATACCAATATCGACATAAAAAAAATGCTCTAAACCACTTGAACAAAATTAAATGAAAATGATTTGCAAAAAATGTAATTAAAGTAAAAAAAAAAAAAAAAAAAATTGCGAAGCTAGACTGGCCCGAGTATTCTATTGTTATCTTACTCCAACTTCGGGCCGCAAAGTATTTTATTTACGCAAAAAACTAACTCTTTAATCCTTTCCAACAGAAACACACCGATCCTGCAAGGAGGGCCTACGAACCAACAGCACAACACCGACACAAACCACAATTACTAACCGTATCACCCAGGTAAGTGAAGAGTGCCAGTGAATTCAAAAAAAAAATAAAAAAAAAGGAAGAATTGTTTTTGCAAATATAACTCAAATTTACAAGAGAAGAATTTAAATATAAAATCAACAAAATTTAACAAAGAATAAAAAAAATAATAATAAAATAAAGAAAAAAATAAACAAAAAAATGTAGCACTCGTCACGAACCAGGTGGTAACCAGAACTTAGCATAAAAAAATCTCTTCTTAAGCATTTCTAACTATTTCCATCTTCAAGGTTAGCGTTGGTGATGATGCAGCAAGCAAGTGTTGCCCATTTTTTCAACCATGACTCTCCGGTAATTCCCCTTCAACAAGGATACGTGTGGTGAATCAATGGCATGTTTCGTTTGATTCATGTCATAAGCCTACTGGACCTCCAACAAGCAATCCAAACCACCCGGGAAGAAGCCACGCTGTTGTCCGACCAGCGTACAAAAATGCTAAGCAACCATTACTTAGGCAGAGGAGAACACTGAAAGGCTGCTCTCCAAACCGGCCCAAAAAACCCCGGGCCACGCCTCATCAAAGGTGGCAACGCACAATGCCACTACCTGAGGGATGCACAGGAAACAGTGACGCTGGTGGATGAAAGTACGGCGTTCTTCAAGGGATTTAATGGCACGGTGACCACCTCTTCAGGACAGCGTAGACTCATCAGAAAGAAGAGCTACTCCAACCGTTCAATGTCTACCCTCACCGCCATGCCGGCAGTCCTTTCCAACATAACAGCTTCTGGGTACACCCCGACGCTGCAATATGTACATGACTTCTCAGCAGAAAAACTTGGCAAAACTATACCACATCTCAAGAAGACTGGAGATGTCATTGGTAATAGAAGCTGTCGGCGGAGTAGGCGTATTCATTGCGCTGTACATCGGCTGGAAAAAAATAACATCTACAAGGGGTCTGGCGATCCCACAGAAGGCCAACCCGGTGCCTTCACCTTAATCTGCGGGACGCAGATCTTCAAAGGGGGAGGAGTTAACACCATGAGCTCTGGACGTGGCCACAAACATGAGGCCGCCCCTTTTTCCCATGTAAGCTGCTGGCTCAGGGCAGACTGCGGGCCCTCTGCTGTTCGCTTGCGCAACAGCGTAAGCGCTGACGCCGGACGCGCATGCGACCGTTGGGCGGTGACTGACGCCGACTGAGGAGAACGAGGGGACAGTTCATCTTCAACGGCAGAACCGATAACACACATTTTATCAAACATTAAATACTGAATAAATTGAGTACAGAACTAAAGATAAAAGGAAAGTTTAACGTGTTGTTTTATATGTTAAGGAATTATTCCTCTGGGCCTTTGATTGGAAATAGGCAACTCCCTCACCATGTCAGGGAGTTAACTGGCGCCCGAGCAGTTAACCTGTGTTTTTTTTCTTTTCTTTCTCTTTCTCACCTTGCCCAAAAGTGCCTTGCTTCAATGTATTCCCAAAATGAAGTGAATAAAAAAAAAATTAATAAAATTAATGAATATGCCCACTGAAAAATTAAAGTGGATTGTTACATAAAAAATATATTGGAATTCTTACTAAGAATTGAAGTATTGGACGATGAAGCGTTTCTCGGAATCTTAACAAATACAATTGTTTCAAGTACTCTGCGTATGCCAAAATTTCTTAGAACTTTGGCAAATACAATAATTCTAGTTAATCTGCGGCCGCTACGCTGCATCTAAAATTCCCTTGAAACAAAGAAGCGCAGATCAACCCTCGATCTAAAGTATGATTTTCGTTTCTAGATCACTCTCGCTAAAGCTGCCGAACAGATAAGTCGTGGTCACTTTGTGAAAAAATAAATAAAAAAAAATAGCAAAGCTAAACAATAACAGGGAAACTTACATAAAAACCAGAACAGAAGGATTTATAAACTAGAAAGATGGACTAACTTCGGCCGTGCCGAAGTTCGTATACCCTTGCAGATTTTTTCTATATAATTCACCAGAAGCATTATTGTAAATTAAACATACCAAATTTACAAATTCAAAATTTTGAGCTTGAGGAAAAAAATTTTTCATACAAAATTTTTTTTTGTACCGATTGTTCCTATAGCAGCTATATGATATAGCCAACCGATTCTGATCAGACTTGGTTGAAGTATCAAGAAGCATATTAAACTCATAAATATCAAATTTCGTGGCATTCGGTTGAAAAACAACAAAGTTATTGAGGATAAGACTATGGGAGCTATATGATATAGTCGTCCGATTCAGATCAGACTTGGTTGAAGTATCAAGAAGCATATTAAACTCATAAATATCAAATTTCGTGGCATTCGGTTGAAAAACAACAAAGTTATTGAGGATAAGACTATGGGAGCTATATGATATAGCCAACCGATTCTGATCAGACTTGGTTGAAGTATCAAAAAGCATATTAAACTCATAAATATCAAATTTCGTGGCATTCGGTTGAAAAACAACAGAGTTATTGAGGATAAGCCTTATTCATGACCGATCGGTCCTATGGGAGCTATATGATATAGTCGTCCGATTCAGATCAAACTTGGTTGAAGTATCAAGAAGCATATTAAACTCATACATATCAAATTTCGTGGCATTCGGTTAAAAAACAGCAGAGTTATTGAGGATAAGCCTTATTCATGACCGATCGTTCCTATGGGAGCTATATGATATAGTCGTCCGATTCTGATCAAACTTGGTTGAAGTATCAAGAAGCATATTAAACTCATAAATATCAAATTTCGTGGCATTCGGTTAAAAAACAACAGAGTTATTGAGGATAAAGCTTATTCCTGACCGATCGTTCCTATGGGAGCTATATGATATAGTCGTCCGATCGGGATGATTCCGAGATATACAATGCCTGCAGCAAAAAGGAGCTTATGCTGAAAATTTCAGCTCTGTAGCTCTTATGGTCTCGGAGGAGAAGCTGTTGATCCAGACAGACGAACAGACGGACATGGTCATATCGACTCGGCTATTCATGCTGATCAAGAATATATATACTTTATATAGTCGGAGATGCTTCCTTCTGTGCGTTGCAAACTTCTGACCAAAATTAATATACCCTCTGCAAGGGTATAATAAATGTGTAACATAAGTAAGGAATTCAAAAACAATAAAAATTTATTTTTCCGAATGGACGTGAAGTTGGTTACAAAAACAAAAATTAATATTTTGTGTCCGGGGTTCAAATCCCTATCAGTGAAAGATATTTATGTATAAAAATTATAATAAAACTAGAAAGATGGACTAACTTCGGCCGTGCCGAAGTTCGTATGCCCTTGCAGATTTTCTCTATATAATTCACCAGAAGCATTATTGTAAATTAAACATACCAAATTTACAAATTCAAAATTTTGAGCTTGAGAAAAAAAAATTGTTCATACAAAATTTTTTTTTGTACCGATTGTTCCTATAGCAGCTATATGATATAGCCAACCGATTCTGATAAAACTTAATTGAAGTATTAATGAGTATATTAAACTCATAAATATCAAATTTCGTGGCATTCGGTTGAAAAACAACAGAGTTATTGAGGATCAACCTTATTCATGACCGATCGGTCTTATGGGAGCTATATGATATAGTCGTCCGATTCTGATAAAACTTAATTGAAGTATTAATGAGTACATTAAACTCATAAAGATCAAATTTCGTGGCATTCGGTTGAAAAACAACAGAGTTATTGAGGATAAAGCTTATTCATGACCGATCGTTCCTATGGGAGCTATATGATATAGTCATCCGATCGGGATGATTCCGAGATATACAATGCCTGCAGCGAAAAGGAGCCTATGCTGAAAATCTCAGCTCTCTAGCTCTTATGGTCTCGGAGGAGAAGCTGTTGATCCAGACAGACGGACAGACGGACATGGTCATATCGACTCGGCTATTCATGCTGATCAAGAATATATATACTTTATATAGTCGGAGATGCTTCCTTCTGTGCGTTGCAAACTTCTGACCAAAATAAATATACCCTCTGCAAGGGTATAAAAATATCTGCTGAAATATTAAAGTGGTAGGATCTCAAAAAAATTAATTCTGAAACCACAATTTACATCCTCATCGGCGACATAAATTAACAAAAATAATAAAATAAAAATAAAGGGAATAACATCCGTTCGGCAATATTTAATAAGTGTCAAAACCACTGCGTCAACCAAGATTGCGAGTGGCATTTTTATTTACTTTTTTTTAAGTAATAAACGAACACAAACAAAACTAGTTTTAAGAGAAATGTTCCGTCGCAGCGCGTGTGTATTGGCCGCTGTCTGTGTCTTTCGCCGAAGGTGTCCCCCACAGCGGGGATGTGGAGCACACTCCTACCTAAGTAGGCCCTTAACTAGAATGAAAGGGATGAATGGAGCCTCCCACAACCAACAAAGAGGGACATAGAAACAGGCAGCGCACGCGTGCGACGGGAAACAAAAAAAATATGCAAAAAAAGAAATGAAAAGAAAAAAAACACGCACCGCGAATTCCATCTAGATACCAATATCGACATAAAAAAAATGCTCTAAACCACTTGAACAAAATTAAATGAAAATGATTTGCAAAAAATGTAATTAAAGTAAAAAAAAAAAAAGATAAAAAAATTGCGAAGCTAGACTGGCCCGAGTATTCTATTGTTATCTTACTCCAACTTCGGGCCGCAAAGTATTTTATTTACGCAAAAAACTAACTCTTTAATCCTTTCCAACAGAAACACACCGATCCTGCAAGGAGGGCCTACGAACCAACAGCACAACACCGACACAAACCACAATTACTAACCGTATCACCCAGGTAAGTGAAGAGTGCCAGTGAATTCAAAAAAAAAAAAAAAAAAAAAAAAAAAAAAAGGAAGAATTGTTTTTGCAAATATAACTCAAATTTACAAGAGAAGAATTTAAATATAAAATCAACAAAATTTAACAAAGAATAAAAAAAATAATAATAAAATAAAGAAAAAAATAAACAAAAAAATGTAGCACTCGTCACGAACCAGGTGGTAACCAGAACTTAGCATAAAAAAATCTCTTCTTAAGCATTTCTAACTATTTCCATCTTCAAGGTTAGCGTTGGTGATGATGCAGCAAGCAAGTGTTGCCCATTTTCACAACCATGACTCTCCGGTAATTCCCCTTCAACAAGCAATCCAAACCACCCGGGAAGAAGCCACGCTGTTGTCCGACCAGCGTACAAAAATGCTAAGCAACCATTACTTAGGCAGAGGAGAACACTGAAAGGCTGCTCTCCAAACCGGCCCAAAAACCCCGGGCCACGCCTCATCAAAGGTGGCAACGCACAATGCCACTACCTGAGGGATGCACAGGAAACAGTGACGCTGGTGGATGAAAGTACGGCGTTCTTCAAGGGATTTAATGGCACGGTGACCACCTCTTCAGGACAGCGTAGACTCATCAGAAAGAAGAGCTACTCCAACCGTTCAATGTCTACCCTCACCGCCATGCCGGCAGTCCTTTCCAACATAACAGCTTCTGGGTACACCCCGACGCTGCAATATGTACATGACTTCTCAGCAGAAAAACTTGGCAAAACTATACCACATCTCAAGAAGACTGGAGATGTCATTGGTAATAGAAGCTGTCGGCGGAGTAGGCGTATTCATTGCGCTGTACATCGGCTGGAAAAAATAACATCTACAAGGGGCCTGGCGATCCCACAGAAGGCCAACCCGGTGCCTTCACCTTAATCTGCGGGACGCAGATCTTCAAAGGGGGAGGAGTTAACACCATGAGCTCTGGACGTGGCCACAAACATGAGGCCGCCCTTTTTCCCATGTAAGCTGCTGGCTCAGGGCAGACTGCGGGCCCTCTGCTGTTCGCTTGCGCAACAGCGTAAGCGCTGACGCCGGACGCGCATGCGACCGTTGGGCGGTGACTGCCGCCGACTGAGGAGAACGAGGGGACAGTTCATCTTCAACGGCAGAACCGATAACACACATTTTATCAAACATTAAATACTGAATAAATTGAGTACAGAACTAAAGATAAAAGGAAAGTTTAACGTGTTGTTTTATATGTTAAGGAATTATTCCTCTGGGCCTTTGATTGGAAAAAGGCAACTCCCTCACCATGTCAGGGAGTTGGCGCCCGAGCAGTTAACCTGTGTTTTTTTTCTTTTCTTTCTCGTTCTCACCTTGCCCAAAAGTGCCTTGCTTCAATGTATTCCCAAAATGAAGTGAATAAAAAAAAAATTAATAAAATTAATGAATATGCCCACTGAAAAATTAAAGTGGATGGTTACACAAAAAATATATTGGAATTCTTACTAAGAATTGATGTATTGGACGATGAAGCGTTTCTCGGAATCTTAACAAATACAATTGTTTCAAGTACTCTGCGTATGCCAAAATTCCTTAGAACTTTGGCAAATACAATAATTCTAGTTAATCTGCGGTCGCTGCGCTGCATCTAAAATTCCCTTGAAACAAAGAAGCGCAGATCAACCCTCGATCTAAAGTATGATTTTCGTTTCTAGATCACTCTCGCTAAAGCTGCCGAACAGATAAGTCGTGGTCACTTTGTGAAAAAATAAATAAAAAATAAATGTGTAACATAAGTAAGGAATTCAAAAACAATAAAAATTTATTTTTCCGAATGGACGTGAAGTTGGTTACAAAAACAAAAATTAATATTTTGTGTCCGGGGTTCAAATCCCTATCAGTGAAAGATATTTATGTATAAAAATTATAATAAAACTAGAAAGATGGACTAACTTCGGCCGTGCCGAAGTTCGTATACCTTTGCAGATTTTCTCTATATAATTCACCAGAAGCATTATTGTAAATTAAACATACCAAATTTACAAATTCAAAATTTTGAGCTTGAGGAAAAAAATTGTTCATACAAAATTTTTTTTTGTACCGATTGTTCCTATAGCAGCTATATGATATAGCCAACCGATTCTGATAAAACTTAATTAAAGTATTAATGAGTATATTAAACTCATAAATATCAAATTTCGTGGCATTCGGTTGAAAAACAACAGAGTTATTGAGGATCAACCTTATTCATGACCGATCGGTCTTATGGGAGCTATATGATATAGTCGTCCGATTCTGATAAAACTTAATTGAAGTATTAATGAGTATATTAAACTCACAAATATCAAATTTCGTGGCATTCGGTTAAAAAACAACAGAGTTATTGAGGATAAAGCTTATTCATGACCGATCGTTCCTATGGGAGCTATATGATATAGTCGTCCGATCGGGATGATTCCGAGATATACAATGCCTGCAGCAAAAAGGAGCCTATGCTGATTTCAGCACTGTAGCTCTTATGGTCTCGGAGGATAAGCTGTTGATCCAGACAGACGGACAGACGGACATGGTCATATCGACTCGGCTATTCATGCTGATCAAGAATATATATACTTTATATAGTCGGAGATGCTTCCTTCTGTGCGTTGCAAACTTCTGACCAAAATAAATATACCCTCTGCAAGGGTATAAAAATATCTGCTGAAATATTAAAGTGGTAGGATCTCAAAAAAAAGTGCGTCTAACGGTTAGACACGATAGAAGTGAAACCTTCCGTAAAACAAACAGAGAGAATGAGACGAAAGCAGCATTAGGAGCGGGATAATTATAGGTTCATTATAATATTGCTATAAAGGTCATATTTTATTTTCTTCATTTTATTATTATTCATCCTCAATGTTTTCAATTTCAACAAATGATACGAGTGGCTTATGATAGCTAAAATATGATACAAATGCTTTGGTTTCGATGTTGTCAACATATCTTTGAAATACCGCGTCAATTGTTGTTTTTGATCGTGTTGTTGATTCAGTGCGATTGTTACACATTTTTAAACTGAATGTTGTATTGAGAAAGTCAATTGAAGGAACCGCTGTGTCCAATGCAAAATTTACGTTAAAATCGCCACTTAAAATCATTGGAACTTTATCGTAATCTTTTCTAAGTATCCGCGATACTTCTGGTGTATACTTTATTAAATTTTCATGAATGAATTCCGTGATGCTATTTATTGATTGATTCGGTGAAATATAAATTGCCACAATTAAAACTGTTTTTCCATTGCTCAATCTGGTTTCGCATGCACATATTTCTCCCACTTTAGAGAGCTGAACAGACAGTGATTCTAGTTGCTTTGCATTCATATCTATCTGTGGAGTTACAATACGAGCACCGTCATTTTGATTGTGGTATATTGCAACACCGCCTGCTCTCGTTTGTGGTCTTTTAAATTGAACTACAATATCAAAATTGGGAATGTCAAAAATGGTTTCATTATCCAACCAAGTCTCGGAAAGAATTAGAAAATTTGACGATGTTGCTACTTTGTCTAACTGCAGCGCAAACTTTGGCAATTAAATGTAAAAAAAATATATATATATATGTATACAAAAGCGTACTTATGTATACATATGTATGTATATGCATGCACACTTGCCGGCCGAAAATGTACATACATACATATACATATGTGTGTACGCATGCGTTTAAATCAAATTCTGCCGGCGTCGACAAGCAAAGACCAGCCGACGGTGCCCGAACTATCCAATATCGTCGCCGAAACACTTCGGCTACCGAAAAGAATTGAGCAAACACAAATAAGGAACGCTATATAACTCTGTTCTATCTCATTCTCTCGCAGGCTATAAGATCTATATGTATGTCTCTTTTTAGTGTCGCTTTTTCGTTTCATCGAGTCTCAAATCACTTCCAACGATTCTAAAGAAGTTTTCACTTCAAAAAATTAATTCTGAAACCACAATTTACATCCTCATCGGCGACATAAATTAACAAAAATAATAAAATAAAAATAAAGGGAATAACATTCGTTCGGCAATATTTAATAAGTGTCAAAACCACTGCGGCAACCAAGATTGCGAGTGGCATTTTTTATTTACTTTTTTTAAGTAATAAACGAACACAAACAAAACTAGTTTTAAGAGAAATGTTCCGTCGCAGCGCGTGTATTGGCCGCTGTCTGTGTCTTTCGCCGAAGGTGTCCCCCACAGCGGGGATGTGGAGCACACTCCTACCTAAGTAGGCCCTTAACTGGTCTGAAAGGGATGAATAGAGCCTCCCACAACCAACAAAGAGGGACATAGAAACAGGCAGCGCACGCGAATTATATTCGTTGAAAGAACGAATTTTATTCACTAGATATCTTTAGATATCTTTATTTATTTATTTAAATTTAGATTTAAATTTGATTAAGTTTGTTAAACGATTTTTTCACTAGATATCTTTAGATATCGTGAGTTTCTTTATTAGTTTTAGAACTTGGACTTCTGTCCGGTTACAATTGAATCTTAAGACTAAAAATATAATTTGCTTTGGCATATGCAAATGCCCATTTCGTTTGTTTCATAAATTGTTGATCGAGCATTTGCAACAGGAGCGACGGCGACGCTTCCGTTGTTTATGCTTTTGAAATTTGATCTTGGTTCAAGTACCTCTGCATGATTATGCTGATCTCGTCGTTATCAACATTTCCATGCATAAGCTTATTTGTTTGTCCAGCTTTGGCTTTTTGTACAATTATGTTATTTGTTTGTGCGACTTTAATTGGTTGCATAACTCCTCCCCCCTTTGATGAGGGATTCTCCTGGATTCCTCTTTTACATTTGTTATAGGAATATATTCCTATGAAGAGGAGTACAAGAGTAATTAATACTATGCCAAAACTGTTGGAAACTATTGTTTGTATTTTTATTTCTTTAATTGTTTTTGTGTTTTCTATTTCTTTTAATACGATTTCTTTAAACGTATGCTTTTCGGTGAAGTTAAATGAGTTTTCCTCCTCTTCTTCATTGGCAAATGATTGTATATAAATTTCTTGGCTATTTTTGTAGTATGTTTCATCTATGAGGACTGTGCAATTTGTGAATTCTATGAGGAAGTTTCCTCTTAATATTTCGCTATTGGTGGTATTGTTGCAATTGTATTGAATTTCATTATCTTGTGCATTACTTATTAACAATGCACCTTCGTTTATTAATTTTGTCTTAAATTCTACATCTTCTATCATTTTACAATTTCTTTTAATTATACAGTTAGAGCTAAGCTTGAGTTCATTTATCGTTTTCTGTTCCTCGTATGTATAAGTTTTGTGCTCTATTTTTATTACTCTTTCGGGACTCATGTCGATTCTTTTGTTCTTCTGATTAGTTAGTGGGGTTATTAAGAATACTGTGGTAGTTATTATGTTAGTTGGTATTTTGATTGGTATGATTATATTAATGTCATAGGTCATGACTCCCATGCGAATTAATTTAATTTTGTAAAAATCTATATTATAGAGTATAAACTCTTCGTTCGTTAGTATTGAGGGGTGAAAGAGGTTATATTTAGCTGACGCTATTGTGTCCAAGATGGTGTCTACTTTATCATGCAAAAACTTCAACTTCAACAGCTGGTCATGATACATTATGTCTGTTCTGAGCATGGTATTATATGTCTCAATGTTGTTAAGAGTTTTGGTTATTTTTTCCCTGTCATCCAATATTAGTTCTTTAAGTGTGTTAATAGAATTTTGTAAGTCGTTATTTATTTTTACTTGTTTGTTAATATTGTTAATTATGTTATTTTGGTTTTCTTGGTTATTAAGGAGATGATTCATAATGATTTCCCCTATCGTCATCATCCATGAGACCGGTGAGCCACTTCTGAGTTTTTCCTATTGCGTTGATAAGGCCGCGTTTTTGTCTTGCTAGCGAATTTGGGGTTATGGATCTTATTTTGATTTTTATAGTTTCTATCTCTGTATCTAGCCTATGCCTATCTTTCTTATCCAGAATTTTCGTATTATTCTGGATTATGTTGGTTAATTCTAATATTTCTTTTGGACTTATTATATGTAGGACCATTTTGAACTCGCTAACCAGCTCCACCGTACTTTCCCCCAGCGATATGAATCCGGTTTCAGCCTGGATCGGGGTTATGTTGATCATTGCCGTCGACAGTGTTGGCAACAGGCACTTGATGAGGAGTGTCAACGTTATCCGAAAATTTTGTAGGTCTTTTAATGTTTGTTGTATGGATGTTTTGTAATTTTGTTTTCCTAAATTTGGGTTCTTCCTTGTGTCTTAAGTTTTTGTAATTTTTATACCCTTGCAGAGGGTATATTAATTTTGGTCAGAAGTTTGCAACGCACAGAAGGAAGCATCTCCGACTATATAAAGTATATATATTCTTGATCAGCATGAATAGCCGAGTCGATATGACCATGTCCGTCTGTCCGTCTGTCCGTCTGTCTGGATCAACAGCTTCTCCTCCGAGACCATAAGAGCTACAGAGCTGAAATTTTCAGCATAGGCTCCTTTTGCTGCAGGCATTGTATATCTCGGAATCATCCCGATCGGACGACTATATCATATAGCTCCCATAGGAACGATCGGTCAGGAATAAGCTTTATCCTCAATAACTCTGTTGTTTTTCAACCGAATGGCACGAAATTTTATATTTATGAGTTTAATATGCTTCTTGATACTTCAACCAAGTTTGATCTGAATCGGACGACTATATCATATAGCTCCCATAGGAACGATCCGTCATAAATAAGGATTATCCTCAATAACTGTTGTTTTTCAACCGAATGCCACGAAATTTGATATGTATGAGTTTAATATGCTTCTTGATACTTCAACCAAGTCTGATCTGAATCGGACGACTATATCATATAGCTCCCATAGGAACGATCGGTCATAAATAAGGATTATCCTTAATAACTGTTGTTTTTCAACCGAATGCCACGAAATTTGATATTTAAGAGTTTAATATACTTCTTGATACTTCAACCAAGTCTGATCTGAATCGGACGACTATATCATATAGCTCCCATAGGACCGATCGGTCATGAATAAGGCTTATCCTCAATAACTTTGTTGTTTTTCAACCGAATGCCACAAAATTTGATATTTATGAGTTTAATATGCTTCTTGATACTTCAACCAAGTCTGATCAGAATCGGTTGGCTATATCATATAGCTGCTATAGGAACAATCGGTACAAAAAAAAATTTTGTATGAAAAATTTTTTTCCTCAAGCTCAAAATTTTGAATTTGTAAATTTGGTATGTTTAATTTACAATAATGCTTCTGGTGAATTATATAGAAAAAATCTGCAAGGGTATACGAACTTCGGCACGGCCGAAGTTAGTCCATCTTTCTAGTTTATAAATCCTTCTGTTCTGGTTTCTATGTAAGTTTCCCTGTTATTGTTTAGCTTTGCTATTTTTTCAGCTTTTTGTGCTGACATTTTGTCATATAATTCTTTGTGATTGACTTTATGGTTTTCTACTTCGAACGGTGTAGATTTTGTGGTGGTGTGGTGTGTATTGTTGTAAAAGTATACAGCTCTGGCCATTTGTTCAATTATAGGTCTTTTCTCTTCTATATTTAGTGTACGAATTTTCTCTGTCAATGTATTATTAAGTCTTTCGACATCGCTATTGCCAGTATGACTATTTGGCTTTGTTGAGTGGTATTCTATGCCTTCTTTTTCCAGGAATTCCCTGAAGTTCAAGCTATTGAATTCGTTGTCGAAGACAAATTTCTGGACTTTCCCTTTAATGGACAAGAACTGTTGAATGTGTTCTACTATTGTGATACTATTTCTATCGGTCAGTGGCAAGCAAGTGGCGTGTTTTGAGAATTTATCAATGAATATTATGAAAGATTGTTTTGAATTCACATATGTGTCCACATGTATTATCTCGTTGCAGGTTTTTAGTGTTTCTGTTAGATGGAAGTTGCTTTTAATGGGTTTCCTATCATATTTCCCACTACTGCAAACGTCGCAATTATTTATTATTCTGTGGATATGTGTTTTTAGATTGGGATGGTAAATTTTAGTAAAACCAGTGTACTCTCCTGGCCCCGATGGGATACCAGGCTGTGTACTCAGATTTTGCGCAGAGGCTCTATGTA
Source organism: Drosophila sturtevanti (assembly GCA_018150375.1). Taxonomy (NCBI): domain Eukaryota; kingdom Metazoa; phylum Arthropoda; class Insecta; order Diptera; family Drosophilidae; genus Drosophila; species Drosophila sturtevanti. The sequence goes on along the minus strand of JAECWJ010000424.1, from coordinate 35,674 downwards.
AGCCAATTTTAAAACTTTTTGAATTGTCCGTTAACTCTTCAACTTTTCCATCTATTTGGAAGAAATCCTATATCATTCCTCTTTATAAGAATGGTAGGAAATCCGATGCAACGAACTATAGGGGTATCTCTAAATTGTCCGCTATTCCTAAAGCGTTTGAAAAGATAATTACTTCTCAATTGCAACATTTTTGTAGCTCTATTATTTCACCAACTCAGCATGGGTTTGTGAAACATAGATCTACAACCACTAACCTATTAGAATTTACATCTTTGACGATCGAAGGATTTAAGAATGCAAGGCAAACTGATGTCGTTTACACTGATTTCAGTAAGGCTTTTGATTCTGTTAATCATGCGCTTCTTCTTCTTAAGTTAAATAATATTGGCTTTCCAAGCCCTTTACTTGGTTGGATTCGAGAATATCTGACAAAAAGAACTCAAAAGGTTCTTTTCAAGTCTTCATATTCTAGGTCCATCCATGTGACTTCGGGAGTGCCTCAGGGCAGTCATCTGGGACCTTTGCTTTTTACATTATTCATAAACGATCTACCCTCAGTCATAAATCACTCTCGAGTCTTTATGTACGCGGATGACGTTAAGATTTGTCTTAGTTTTAAGGACATGGCCTCCCCATTTCGGTTGCAATCTGACCTTCACAACTTCGAGTCTTGGTGTGGACTTAACTTGCTCAACCTCAACACTTCTAAATGTAGTGTATTAACTTTTTTCAGAAATACTCCACAGATTGTGACATATTTTCTTAATAATAGTCCTTTAAAACGCCTCGATGAGATAAATGACTTGGGTGTCCTTATGGACCGAAAGTTATCTTTTAAGTCTCATATTTCCACTACTGTCGGCAAAGCTATGGGAGTTCTTGGGTTTGTAAAAAGATGGTCGAAGGAATTTAATGACCCTTACACAACCAAAATTCTCTTTACTTCTTTAGTCCGTCCTATCCTTGAGTATGGATCTTGCATATGGGCACCTCAATATGACTCACACCAAGCAAGAATTGAATCTGTCCAAAAGCAGTTCCTACTCTTTGCTCTTCGTGGTCTGAACTGGGATCGCAATATCAATTTACCATCGTACTCTAGTAGACTTCTTTTTACTTAACCTACCTTCTCTAACTAACCGTAGAGTAATGCTTGGCGTGATCTTCATCCACAAGCTCCTTAATGGTGATATAGACTCGCCTGAGCTATTGAGCCGCGTAGCTTTATCTGTTCCTTGTAGACCTACTAGAAATTTCATACCTCTATCACTTCCACGCTGTTCTACTAACTATGCTATGCATGAACCTTTTCGAGTCCTTTGTTCTGATTACAACCGCCTTTACAGTGTAATCAGTTCTGAGCTCTCTCTTCCTTTACTAAAAACTTCTATCTTAGCTTATTTAGTTCGTAACTAGATGTAGAATTCGTTTATTTGTCTGTGTTTTGTGATCTTGTTCCCGCGTCTCGAGCCGTACGTTATGCGGTATGCGCCCCTCGGTCGGTTGGGCGGGAGGTGTGGGCACTTAGTGCACCCGTTGGGATTCGCGCGAAAAAAAAAAAAAAAAAAAAATTTTAAGTTTAAGTTTATGATAGGTAGCAACTATCCCGCAATGGCCACTCTCGTTTTTATGAAACAGAGCTATTTGGGTGTGCAACTCATCTTCGGACTCTATGTCTGTAACGAACCTGGTACATTTCACGAACCTTACTTTTGGATTGGAGTGTATTCCTTTGTCAATATTTTTTGAAATTGGTTAAATTCATGGTCGCTTAGGTGTGAAAAAACTCCTATCTTTTCTGCTGTTATTTCTCGTCTGAGGATGTTTACTACTTGGTTGTTTTCCAAGTCTTTTTTGCTAATATAAATTCTCTTTCTGCCAAACACTTGTACCATGGTGTTGGGTTTCTTTTCTGTGAAAATTATTTGTGTTTTGAATCTGTTGACTGCCGTTTCTAGTATGGACATGTTAAAACCCTGATCCTCTTCTTTATAGTGAACCGTTTCAGTCAGGGATTTGTTGTCTTCTTCGTCTGTTGATTCGACCTCCATTAGGTTAATTTCGTCTTCTTTAATCCTACTCAAAAAATCAGCAATATTATTATTTATAATATATATATATATATATTTAGCCATCAGCCATTTTAAGGGTTGGTGATCGCTCTCGAGGTCGAATTCTCTACCATAAAAATTAATATGTCGTCCATGTAGACGACACAGTTGTCATTAATATGATCTTTCAAGACTTCATTCATGAGCCTCTGGAATGTCGATGGAGCATTTTTTAGTCCGAACGGCATTCTGACAAACTCATAGTGACCTGACGGTGTTGAAAATGCCGTTTTTGGTCTGTCTTCCTCTCTTACGAGAATTTGGTGAAAACCCTTTGCCAGATCGAGGGTTGTGAAATATTGGGATCTACCTAATTTATCCAATAGAGAGTTTAGATTAGGGATTGGAAATCTGTCATCGACCGTGAATTCATTTAATTTACGGTAATCGATGACGATTCTGAACTTTTTTGACCCTGAATTATCGAGTTTTTTCTCGACGATCCATAAGGGACTGTTGTAGGGTGATTTACTCTTTTTTATTATGTTCTGCTCAACCATTTCCTTTATCTGTCTATTTATTTCTTTTTCATGTATTTGGGGATATCTATATATTTTAGAATATAAAGGCCTATCCACTGTGGTAATTATTTCGTGGGAAATCTGGTTTGTTGCTGACAAAACGTCCCCCTCTTGAAAAAATAAGTCGTCAGATTCCGCGAATAGGGTTTCGACGGCTCGACGTTCCTCGTCATTTAAATGATCGAGGTTGAAGCGATCTCGTATTTCTTCTCTGTTCACGGGTTGCAGAGCACAAGCATTGTGCATTGCTTCTGGGTATTCGTAATCCAAAAAATAAAATTTTCTATCGAGTAATTGTACATATCGCTCTGTGTTGTTGATTTGAGCATTGAAGGCTTTTAAGAAATTTTGGCCTATTATTGCCGAGAAATTTTTGTTTGAGAAATCTATAAGTTTCCACTGTAGTGTCCCCGAGTAGGGTATCTCTTTTGGAAGTGGTGTTGTTAAGGTGTATTTCACGACATTAATGCCGTTAAGTGTTTTGGGGTATTGAAATTCGAGAATTCTTGATTTTAAGATGCTTGTCGTCGCATTAGTGTCGACTAAGCATTTAATTTTTTCTTTTCCTATTGTCCACACTATTATGGGTAAGGTTGCTCTAGGCAAGGAATCCAAAAATTTACCTGTTTTTCCTCTTCTTCTTCTGCCTGATTTTCTTCTAAAGTCCCAATCTCCATGGGTGTGGGATCATTCTTTTGAGTGTCAACGCTCATATGAGACATTCTTGTCTGTCTTGAGCTGTTACCCTTGTTGTTATAGTTAGGTTTAAAATTTGGGTTTTGGGTGGGTTGTGACCTGTTATACGACTGTTGGTTGACTTGGTCACTCTGAGGTGGGCCGGCGTTATTATTGGTGTTTGGCCGACCACCCTGATTCTGTTTGGTATTGTTATTATTACTAGCAAACTGATTATTCTGGGTTGCGTTTTTATGAGTGGTGCTAGTGTTAGTGTTAGCGTTAGTGTTGGTGTTAGTGTTAGTGTTACCCTGTTTGTTATAGGTATTGTTCGAATTTTTTCTATACCTCTGTAAAATAGCTCTGAGATCGTCCAGTGCTTTAATACTTGAATATTTCGTTTGTAAAGCATGCATAGATATGCCCTGATCGACATGAATCCTGAATGGAGTGTCTATTTTATTCATTAGCATGTTTAACAAATTTCTATCTACTTTATCATTTTCATACATGGCTGGTTTGGATTCGTCGAACATATATATTTTATTTATTTCGCACTTTGCTTTCTCAAACTCCTGGAACAAATCTCTTAAACTACTCACTTTGATGAATCTGCATCTATCGAATACGTCCTCGTAGGTGATCCTGGGTCGCATTTGCTCCATCAGTTTGGTCTTCATTTGGTCCCAGCTAGGCTCCATCCCCAATTGTCTGATGAAATTTGCTGCTGTTCCCGACACCTTTTCATTAGCGACGATGCTAGTGCCAAACTGGATCAGCAATGCGTTTCCCTGGCATAATGTCATGAGGAACTCCACAGATTTTATAAAAGCCAACACATCATGTTGGTCGTCGAGCTGCCTTAGCTGGCGAAACTGCTGGATGATATCTTTGTTTGACAGCCACTGGATTGGTTGTTGTTGTTGTTGATGTTGCTGTTGTTGTTGCAGTTGTTGTTGTTGTTGTTGATTTTGTTGCCTTAATAGGTTCAACTCTCCTTCCTGTTGAAGCAATACTGCTCTTAAATTATCCATCTCTGCTTCCATTGTGGTTTAAATTAAAAAAAATTTCTCGCGGATTAACTTTGGTTAATTCTGAACGTATTTGTCCGATTTCGACTGCCCCAATTATATTCGTTGAAAGAACGAATTTTATTCACTAGATATCTTTAGATATCTTTATTTATTTATTTAAATTTAGATTTAAATTTGATTAAGTTTGTTAAACGATTTTTTCACTAAATATCTTTAGATATCGTGAGTTTCTTTATTAGTTTTAGAACTTGGACTTCTGTCCGGTTACAATTGAATCTTAAGACTAAAAAATATAATTTGCTTTGGCATATGCAAATGCCCATTTCGTTTGTTTCATAAATTGTTGATCGAGCATTTGCAACAGGAGCGACGGCGACGCTTCCGTTGTTTATGCTTTTGAAATTTGATCTTGGTTCAAGTACCTCTGCATGATTATGCTGATCTCGTCGTTATCAACATTTCCATGCATAAGCTTATTTGTTTGTCCAGCTTTGGCTTTTTGTACAATTATGTTATTTGTTTGTGCGACTTTAATTGGTTGCATAACTCGCGTGCGACGGGAAACAAAAAAAATATGCAAAAAAAGAAATGAAAAGAAAAAAACACGCACCGCGAATTCCATCTAGATACCAATATCGACATAAAAAAAAATGCTCTAAACCACTTGAACAAAATTAAATGAAAATGATTTGCAAAAAATGTAATTAAAGTAAAAAAAAAAAAATAAAAAAATTGCGAAGCTAGACTGGCCCGAGTATTCTATTGTTATCTTACTCCAACTTCGGGCCGCAAAGTATTTTATTTACGCAAAAAACTAACTCTTTAATCCTTTCCAACAGAAACACACCGATCCTGCAAGGAGGGCCTACGAACCAACAGCACAACACCGACACAAACCACAATTACTAACCGTATCACCCAGGTAAGTGAAGAGTGCCAGTGAATTCAAAAAAAAAAAAAAAAAAAAAGAAAAATTGTTTTTGCAAATATAACTCAAATTTACAAGAGAAGAATTTAAATATAAAATCAACAAAATTTAACAAAGAATAAAAAAAATAATAATAAAATAAAGAAAAAAAATAAACAAAAAAAATGTAGCACTCGTCACGAACCAGGTGGTAACCAGAACTTAGCATAAAAAAATCTCTTCTTAAGCATTTCTAACTATTTCCATCTTCAAGGTTAGCGTTGGTGATGATGCAGCAAGCAAGTGTTGCCCATTTCTTCAACCATGACTCTCCGGTAATTCCCCTTCAACAAGGATACGTGTGGTGAATCAATGGCATGTTTCGTTTGATTCATGTCATAAGCCTACTGGACCTCCAACAAGCAATCCAAACCACCCGGGAAGAAGCCACGCTGTTGTTCGACCAGCGTACAAAAATGCTAAGCAACCATTACTTAGGCAGAGGAGAACACTGAAAGGCTGCTCTCCAAACCGGCCCAAGAAACTCCGGGCCACGCCTCATCAAAGGTGGCAACGCACAATGCCACTACCTGAGGGATGCACAGGAAACAGTGACGCTGGTGGATGAAAGTACGGCGTTCTTCACCGGATTTAATGGCACGGTGACCACCTCTTCAGGACAGCGTAGACTCATCAGAAAGAAGAGCTACTCCAACCGTTCAATGTCTACCCTCACCGCCATGCCGGCAGTCCTTTCCAACATAACAGCTTCTGGGTACACCCCGACGCTGCAATATGTACATGACTTCTCAGCAGAAAAACTTGGCAAAACTATACCACATCTCAAGAAGACTGGAGATGTCATTGGTAATAGAAGCTGTCGGCGGAGTAGGCGTATTCATTGCGCTGTACATCGGCTGGAAAAAAATAACGTCTACAAGGGGCCTGGCGATCCCACAGAAGGCCAACCCGGTGCCTTCACCTTAATCTGCGGGACGCAGATCTTCAAAGGTGGAGGAGTTAACACCATAAGCTCTGGACGTGGCCACAAACATGAGGCCGCCCCTTTTTCCCATGTAAGCGGCTGGCTCAGGGCAGACTGTGGGCCCTCTGCTGTTCGCTTGCGCAACAGCGTAAGCGCTGACGCCGGACGCGCATGCGACCGTTGGGCGGTGACTGACGCCGACTGAGGAGAACGAGGGGACAGTTCATCTTCAACGGCAGAACCGATAACACACATTTTATCAAACATTAAACACTGAATAAATTGAGTACAGAACTAAAGATAAAAGGAAAGTTTAACGTGTTGTTTTATATGTTAAGGAATTATTCCTCTGGGCCTTTGATTGGAAAAAGGCAACTCCCTCACCATATGAGGAAGTTAACTTGTATGTACACATATATAACCCTTTCCGTCTTTTCATTGCAAAACTCCCTTATATGTATGTAAATATGTACCTACATATGTATGTACATATAACTCGGTATAAAAAAGGTATTGGTTGGAACAACTTTTTGTTTCAAGTCCGTTTCAGTAAACTCTCTTTTCACTACTTTAAAAGCTCTCTTACATTTGATTATAAAGGTAGACTTTATTTTTATATATATACATACATATGTACATACATATATTAGAATAAGAACAAGTTTCATAAAAATAACCTGGCTATTTTATCAGCGATTTTCTTATATTAAAATTTATGAAATTTAGAAGCCATTGGTCCAAAACAAGGATGAGTATTTTTGTATTCTTTTGGCAGAGGGAGGGGAAGATGAAAAAATTCTTGAGATCGATCTTGAAGTCAGGTCATAAATAAGAAAGTTAGATGGTTACACAATAAACAAATGAAGGAGAAGTAAGAAAAAAACTCGAGAATCTTGCAAATGCGACGTTCATCTTAATCTCAGACTGTGCACTTCCATATTTATGACTTTCTTCTTGGAATTCTTGTCCCGCAGTTGAGTACGCGTCCAGTATTTATTTGTACATCCCTCTGTCAACGAACTCGTTCATTTATGCCCTTTTTATTAAATTGTAGTCGCCACCTTCCTCTTTGCCCGAATTCCCGTTTGTTGTAAGTGTTATATGGTTACTTGGAAAATTTCGGGAAGCAATACTCCTTCGGATTAAAAATTTTTTCTCTGAATCTACAAGCTTTGAAAATTATAAGTTTTTTAATTGATTTAAAAACAGATTGTTAGTTGGTTAATTTGCAAAATTACTTGAACTCGATTATAAGCTGCATATATTGCGATCACGTTCCACCACACAGCTAATCATTCAGGCAAATTTTACGGGAAGCGTTTAATTATATACATACATACATATGATTTCACCAGTCACACTTATGTATGTAGTCTTAGAAAAACTTAAACTTTTTATTTATGTTTGTTTAGTGAAATATTCCATGTAAGACTGACATAAAATTACCAGTTTTATCTTGCGCTTAACATAACACGTAGAGGATGTTGTTTGTTACAAATTTTTGCCACGTTTACTTTCGTCCCCGCAAAACAGAAAAAACTATAACTAGAGTTGTATTTAAGCTATCATGTTTTTTTGGTACACTCAATTATATAGCCAATATGTACCGGCTAACTAATTTTCGAAATCGGTCAATAAATATCGGAGATATACATAGTATATTTATACCCTTGCAGAGGGTATATTAATTTTGGTCAGAAGTTTGCAACGCACAGAAGGAAGCATCTCCGACTATATAAAGTATATATATTCTTGATCAGCATGAATAGCCGAGTCGATATGACCATGTCCGTCTGTCCGTCTGTCCGTCTGTCCGTCTGTCTGGATCAACAGCTTCTCCTCCGAGACCATAAGAGCTACAGAGCTGAGATTTTCAGCATAGGCTCCTTTTTGCTGCAGGCATTGTATATCTCGGAATCATCCCGATCGGACGACTATATCATATAGCTCCCATAGGAACGATCGGTCAGGAATAAGCTTTATCCTCAATAACTCTGTTGTTTTTTAACCGAATGGCACGAAATTTGATATTTATGAGTTTAATATGCTTCTTGATACTTCAACCAAGTTTGATCAGAATCGGACGACTATATCATATAGCTCCCATAGGAACGATCGGTCATAAATAAGGATTATCCTCAATAACTGTTGTTTTTCAACCGAATGCCACGAAATTTGATCTTTATGAGTTTAATATGCTTCTTGATACTTCAACCAAGTTTGATCAGAATCGGAAGACTATATCATATAGCTCCCATAGGAACGATCGGTCATGAATAAGGCTTATCCTCAATAACTCTGTTGTTTTTCAACCGAATGCCACGAAATTTGATATTTATGAGTTTAATATGCTTCTTGATACTTCAACCAAGTTTGATCTGAATCGGACTAATATATCATATAGCTCCCATAGGACCGATCGGTCATGAATAAGGCTTATCCTCAATAACTCTGTTGTTTTTCAACCGAATGCCACGAAATTTGATATTTATGAGTTTAATATGCTTCTTGATACTTCAACCAAGTCTGATCAGAATCGGTTGGCTATATCATATAGCTGCTATAGGAACAATCGGTACAAAAAAAAATTTTGTATGAAAAATTTTTTTCCTCAAGCTCAAAATATTGAATTTGTAAATTTGGTATGTTTAATTTACAATAATGCTTCTGGTGAATTATATAGAGAAAATCTGCAAGGGTATACGAACTTCGGCACGGCCGAAGTTAGTCCATCTTTCTAGTTTGTACTAAAATGCGTCTGATTTTATGAAATACATATATATATAATTTTAAATTTTCCGTTTGATTTTATTAAAAAAATTAATTCTTTATTTCAATTAAACGGAGTTCTTTACAATATGTAGTAGATGGTGATTGTTCATTAAAAACTAAACTGAGACTGAACTGTCCTGCTTAATATCTAGGGATTATTTATAGGATCTTTTCTGAAGGTGGCGTGATTTTTGGGAGTAGATTTAGGTGGCCTGATCGATTCTGATTGGCCACTCTGGAGTTATGCTGAGTGGGCTGTTCCCACGGGAAGGGTGTAATAAAATCCTCTTGTTTTTTGGGATTTGTTTATAATAATAATTTGGGGTTCCTTAAGTAAGGAAGGGTGATTTGTTTATAATAAAGTGTGCGATTGGTTTTGTATGGGGTGATGGATATATTACTTCCCCAACCTTAAAAAATTAGCCTGTCCTCAGGCGGAAAATATCGGGTATAATGTTGGAGGTGTTTGTAAGTTTTCGATAGGGATATCTGGTGAAGTTATTTTTTTCTTCTGGATCGGTGTGTTCTACTTCTGAGTCAACTGATTGAATTTGTCTTATAATTATTTTTCGTGTGATTGATTTAAACTTATAGATAAGGTATATGATTATACTTATTAATGTAATTATAAACGTTGTAGTTGTTATAACATTAAATATTTTGTTGTACTTAGTTTTTTCAAAAATAATTTGTTTTGTTTATAATATTTCGTTTAGTTGAATAGTACAATCGTATATTTTAATTATATTATTTCCTTCTACAAATATTTTATTTTGGTTACAGTTTTGTTTTATGCTTGTCCTTGGTAAGTTCCAAGTTACAATAATATTCGGTTCTACATAACTAATTTGGTTTGTTTTAAAAGTTTTCGTGTATTTGCATTCTGCAGGGGTTTGAGTAATAATACCATTTATAATGAGTATTGAGTAATACCATTTATACACACATTCATTTAATTCTTGCTTTTTAGTTGATTTTACAAATGTTTTATTGTTTTGTATATAGTAAGTTTCTTGAATATTTTCTGTTAGGGTATTGTTATTTTCATCGGGGTAGGGTATAATTTTGAATAATGGTGTTTTAGATATTTGCCTAGGTATGTGCGAGATTATGAATATTTCATTCGTATCCGACTTTAACCAAGTAGATGTTTTAGTGTTTAAAAGTTTTTCTGTGTTTATGTTAAATATGTATTGGTGATTCAACAGTTTTGGATTGAATACTCCTAGACTTGTCAACTGCATTCCTAGTTCTATGTCTTCTATGTATTCTGTAAAATGCTCTAAGTTGAAAACGAGGATATTTAGTTTTTTGTCTGCGTCTTCTTTAATGGTGAGGTTATTTAGTATTTCTATGTTTTTGTTAACGGCTTCTATGATAAGATTGAGCTCATCATTCTGGGCCTTATTTGCTGATAAACTGTACATTTTCTGTTCTAGTTCTTCTTTGTCGTTCTGATCTAAAGTGCCGAATAGGTATTTATGTATTGTTCCTACGAAATTAATAGAGTAATAAGAGTAGAAGTAGTAATATTGGAATGTCTGAATTTAATTGGTATATTTACTTTTGTGAATTTTCTTTTTCTTCTTAAATTTTGATTTAAAGTGTGTGGTTTTTCTACCTCTGTTTGTTTCGATATAATGTTTGTTATCAACTTGGACAATTTCTCCAGTTTTTTTAAAAGGTGTTGTTGTTTTGCTTCTAACCAGTGGTGCTTGTTTATAGTCTGTATTTATTTCAAAATCGCTTCTATTTTTATTTAAATTTTCAATTTTATTTGCTTTGTTAGTTTGTGTATCATAGAGGGGTGTGCCTGCATAAATAAAGATGTCTGCTGGAGTTCTATTTGTTGCTAAATGTTTAGTCTTATGGTTATATGTATAAAGTATGGTTTCAAATTTTGTCTGTTTGTCCTCTACGTTGGACTCTGTGCTGATGATTCTAAGTTTTTCATTTACTGTTCTGTGAAATCTTTCTATGTCGGAAATACCATTTTTACTTGTTGTTATACTAATTTTAACGTTTTCAGATTTTAACCAATTTTGGAGTGCTACGCATATAAATGCTGAGTCTTTGTCTGCTTTATTTTCTTGAGGTTTTCCCATATCGTTAAAGACTTTGGTGATTGCTCTTTTTGTTTCTAACCAATCATTGTCTTTTAATTTGTATGTGCATCTTGAAGTTTTTGCTTTACTATCTGGGCTTATTATTTCAATATAGGCCTCTTGAAATATTGAAAAATCTGCATCGTCGTGAAAATATATTGCGTTATTTTTTGAACATAGATATTCTTTAATAAATTCTTTCGTGGAAGAGTTTGTCATTTCTCTATAGGATATTTCTATTCGTGTTTTGTGAAAAAAATGAATGGTATCGACTTTGCCTTCATCACATTTGATGAATTCTATTTGGTGGTTAAAATAATTCAAAGGTTTTTCAGAAAAGGTTTAAAAAGCATTTGATCCTTAAGCTTCAAATTGAGTTGTTGCCGAAGGAACCACGTGCGCGGGTTACCTTGATATTCAAGGTCAAAGTTGAAAAATATTTCTAGGCATATTTTACCCCTATAATTCGCTTAAAAAAACGCTTTTTTGATCACAAATTAACTTTGTTTTTTAAATTTAATGATTAAAATAGATTTTTTAATGTTTTCTTTTAATTTATTATTAAAATTGCGAAAAAAAAAAATTTATGATTTTTTTAGGTTATTTTATATTAATGGCTTATTTTCATTTTACACACATGCTACTGGCAAATTTGCATGCGCTCTTGTACCTGGAACGCGTTTTCTACGCGATGTTGCATTGTTTTTCTCGATTTTTGGCAAATTTGCGGAAAAATGCGCAAGACTACACTATATAGGTCTGAAAGGTGAATATTCCCTCTATCACGTGTATATGGTTTCATCGTGGATCTCGGATCTCTGTTGATTCAACTCCACCAAAGTTTTAAAATGCGATAATTTAATGTTTTTTGAAACATCTCCAATTTACTCAATATTGCAAATTTCTTTAAATTTTTTACTACACATAAATAAAAATTGATCTAATATTTAAGATAAGTTGCTTCATTCGGCCAATATCCCGTTTTCCTAAAAATTGTACATTTTTTTCCAACATTAAAAATGTCTCCACTTTGAGACGATGTAGCACCCACAATTCTTATCCGATTTCAAAAATATTTTGGATCCATAAGTTCTGAAGTATTATCTGTCTATTTCATTATTCACTTTTCCCCAACGCGATAGTGAAAAAAATGATTTTTGGTCAGCTATTCGGGCGTCGGGTTTATTGTAAACCATAAGACACATTCCACGTAGGGAAGGCAAATGTTTCTTTGCTAATAATATACATTTATCGATAATTTTTCTGATGACCAGCTCTAGGATAGATGCTTTCTGCTTTTAGATAAGTAAATACCATTGGTTGAGTTGTGATTGGACTTATTTATTGAAAGATACTTTTCAACTGAAGATAAGCAAATATGATTGGATAACCAATGGCGGGTATCAACACATTTCTCTAACCTAAGTTATTTTTTTAATCATTTTAGAGGGTGGGTATTTTGGATATGGTGACTATTCGAATGTATGTATAAAACAATACAGTTTCCAAATCTATTTAGTTGTGTGTGGACCAGTGAAGTATTTAATTATCTGGACTATAAATATAATACAAGCTACGTTTTGCAATACAACACAACTTAAGTGACATAAAATTAAAATCCAGCTTAATATGGCAAAGTACGCAAATCATGATTGTCGAGAACCACCTTCAGTTTATAGCAGTCCCTTTAACACTACTTCAATTGTGGATCTTCGATGTATGTAATTTAATTTTTTGAATACATTCACTGCCAGCAAAAATTTGGACAACATCGACAAAACTAAACTTAAAACTCTTAAGAATTCAAGTAACAAAAAAATCATGAGGGAAATATTTGTCTATAATTTTTAATTTAATTGTGATTTTAGTTTGTTAGATTTTTAAAGTTTTTAACATAAATTCATAAGGGTGATTAAAAGAATTATTCTTTTTCAGTGTGTATTGAATTATTGTCCATTAATAATACTTTCTCCGAACTATGTACATATGTATGCAGGGGCGTAACTACTTCTGATTTCGATGTGTTCCCCCCCCCCCACCTATAATGAATTAATTTTTTTGTTATAAGACTCCCTTCTCTTTGAATCCGGTTACATAGTAAAAAAAAAAAAACGTTTGGTTAATTCTGTAACATCTGTTTTATTTTCAAATTTTTATTTTTTTTTACATCAAGAATGCGACGAGAGAAAACAATTTTCAAATTTTAGTGAAATCCTTTCTCCGAACTTTCAAATTTTACATCAATGAGTTTTGAAATGTCAAGATCTCTTGCTACTTGGTTTGCTATAGAAATTATAGCTAAAGAGCTCAACCTTTCTTGTCCAATGGTATTTCTCAAATAATTTTTTATCAACTTTAATTTTGAAAAGGATCGTTCTGCGCCCGCTACCGTGACAGGAATCGTAAGAAATAAATAACAAGCGGTTATTATTTCTGTATAGCTACTGCATGAAGAATAGTTTTTTTTCACTTTTTTCATCAGATGTCAATAGAATTTTCGTCAAAACTTTTAGAATGTCCATATATTTAAATCTAAGAGCTCTTAAAGCGTCATTAATTAAATGAAAAAAATTGAGCGTTCATGAAGCGTGAAAAAAATTTTGTTGATGAAAAATTTCCCGGAAAATTTCACAAGTCCGACATGTTATCCGATGAAAAAAAATGTTTGTATATATATATTTTTTTCATTCTCATTCTCCGAAGGGCCCCCCAAAGCCGTGGGGCCCGTGTTCCGTGGAACACACTGAACACCGGTAGCTACGCCACTGTATGTATGTATGTACATATGTACATATGTATATTCATTTTCTTTACAGCTTCTCCGACCATTTTTAAATAAGAAGAGAAATATACAGACTATTTTTATACAATAATTTTTTGAACTTGATCAGCACAAAGAGCAGAGAAGATACATATGTACATATGTATGTACACATATATAACCCTTTCCGTCTTTTCATTGCAAAACTCCCTTATATGTAAATATGTACCTACATACATATGTATGTACATATAACTCGGTATAAAAAAGGTATTGGTTGGAACAACTTTTTGTTTCAAGTCCGTTTCAGTAAACTCTCTTTTCACTACTTTAAAAGCTCTCTTACATTTGATTATAAAGGTAGACTTTATTTTTATACATATACATACATATGTACATACATATATTAGAATAAGAACAAGTTTCATAAAAATAACCTGGCTATTTTATCAGCGATTTTCTTATATTAAAATTTATGAAATTTAGAAGCCATTGGTCCAAAACAAGGATGAGTATTTTTGTATTCTTTTGGCAGAGGGAGGGGAAGATGAAAAAATTCTTGAGATCGATCTTGAAGTCAGGTCATAAATAAGAAAGTTAGATGGTTACACAATAAACAAATGAAGGAGAAGTAAGAAAAAAACTCGAGAATCTTGCAAATGCGACGTTCATCTTAATCTCAGACTGTGCACTTCCATATTTATGACTTTCTTCTTGGAATTCTTGTCCCGCAGTTGAGTACGCGTCCAGTATTTATTTGTACATCCCTCTGTCAACGAACTCGTTCATTTATGCCCTTTTTATTAAATTGTAGTCGCCACCTTCCTCTTTGCCCGAATTCCCGTTTGTTGTAAGTGTTATATGGTTACTTGGAAAATTTCGGGAAGCAATACTCCTTCGGATTAAAAATTTTTTCTCTGAATCTACAAGCTTTGAAAATTATAAGTTTTTTAATTGATTTAAAAACAGATTGTTAGTTGGTTAATTTGCAAAATTACTTGAACTCGATTATAAGCTGCATATATTGCGATCACGTTCCACCACACAGCTAATCATTCAGGCAAATTTTACGGGAAGCGTTTAATTATATACATACATACATATGATTTCACCAGTCACACTTATGTATGTAGTCTTAGAAAAACTTAAACTTTTTATTTATGTTTGTTTAGTGAAATATTCCATGTAAGACTGACATAAAATTACCAGTTTTATCTTGCGCTTAACATAACACGTAGAGGATGTTGTTTGTTACAAATTTTTGCCACGTTTACTTTCGTCCCCGCAAAACAGAAAAAACTATAACTAGAGTTGTATTTAAGCTATCATGTTTTTTGGTACACTCAATTATATAGCCAATATGTACCGGCTAACTAATTTTCGAAATCGGTCAATAAATATCGGAGATATACATAGTATATTTATACCCTTGCAGAGGGTATATTAATTTTGGTCAGAAGTTTGCAACGCACAGAAGGAAGCATCTCCGACTATATAAAGTATATATATTCTTGATCAGCATGAATAGCCGAGTCGATATGACCATGTCCGTCTGTCCGTCTGTCCGTCTGTCTGGATCAACAGCTTCTCCTCCGAGACCATAAGAGCTACAGAGCTGAGATTTTCAGCATAGGCTCCTTTTTGCTGCAGGCATTGTATATCTCGGAATCATCCCGATCGGACGACTATATCATATAGCTCCCATAGGAACGATCGGTCAGGAATAAGCTTTATCCTCAATAACTCTGTTGTTTTTTAACCGAATGGCACGAAATTTGATATTTATGAGTTTAATATGCTTCTTGATACTTCAACCAAGTTTGATCAGAATCGGACGACTATATCATATAGCTCCCATAGGAACGATCGGTCATAAATAAGGATTATCCTCAATAACTGTTGTTTTTCAACCGAATGCCACGAAATTTGATCTTTATGAGTTTAATATGCTTCTTGATACTTCAACCAAGTTTGATCAGAATCGGAAGACTATATCATATAGCTCCCATAGGAACGATCGGTCATGAATAAGGCTTATCCTCAATAACTCTGTTGTTTTTCAACCGAATGCCACGAAATTTGATATTTATGAGTTTAATATGCTTCTTGATACTTCAACCAAGTTTGATCTGAATCGGACTAATATATCATATAGCTCCCATAGGACCGATCGGTCATGAATAAGGCTTATCCTCAATAACTCTGTTGTTTTTCAACCGAATGCCACGAAATTTGATATTTATGAGTTTAATATGCTTCTTGATACTTCAACCAAGTCTGATCAGAATCGGTTGGCTATATCATATAGCTGCTATAGGAACAATCGGTACAAAAAAAAAATTTTGTATGAAAAATTTTTTTCCTCAAGCTCAAAATATTGAATTTGTAAATTTGGTATGTTTAATTTACAATAATGCTTCTGGTGAATTATATAGAGAAAATCTGCAAGGGTATACGAACTTCGGCACGGCCGAAGTTAGTCCATCTTTCTAGTTTGTACTAAAATGTGTCTGATTTTATGAAATACATATATATATAATTTTAAATTTTCCGTTTGATTTTATTAAAAAAATTAATTCTTTATTTCAATTAAACGGAGTTCTTTACAATATGTAGTAGATGGTGATTGTTCATTAAAAACTAAACTGAGACTGAACTGTCCTGCTTAATATCTAGGGATTATTTATAGGATCTTTTCTGAAGGTGGCGTGATTTTTGGGAGTAGATTTAGGTGGCCTGATCGATTCTGATTGGCCACTCTGGAGTTATGCTGAGTGGGCTGTTCCCACGGGAAGGGTGTAATAAAATCCTCTTGTTTTTTGGGATTTGTTTATAATAATAATTTGGGGTTCCTTAAGTAAGGAAGGGTGATTTGTTTATAATAAAGTGTGCGATTGGTTTTGTATGGGGTGATGGATATATTACTTCCCCAACCTTAAAAAATTAGCCTGTCCTCAGGCGGAAAATATCGGGTATAATGTTGGAGGTGTTTGTAAGTTTTCGATAGGGATATCTGGTGAAGTTATTTTTTCTTCTGGATCGGTGTGTTCTACTTCTGAGTCAACTGATTGAATTTGTCTTATAATTATTTTTCGTGTGATTGATTTAAACTTATAGATAAGGTATATGATTATACTTATTAATGTAATTATAAACGTTGTAGTTGTTATAACATTAAATATTTTGTTGTACTTAGTTTTTTCAAAAATAATTTGTTTTGTTTGTAATTGCGAGATGGGTTCTAGTCTTGTTACATTATTTGTTACATAAATGTTTTGTGTGTAGTCTGAAAATGTATTTACTATTAATATTTCGTTTAGTTGAATAGTACAATCGTATATTTTAATTATATTATTTCCTTCTACAAATATTTTATTTTGGTTACAGTTTTGTTTTATGCTTGTCCTTGGTAAGTTCCAAGTTACAATAATATTCGGTTCTACATAACTAATTTGGTTTGTTTTAAAAGTTTTCGTGTATTTGCATTCTGCAGGGGTTTGAGTAATAATACCATTTATAATGAGTATTGAGTAATACCATTTATACACACATTCATTTAATTCTTGCTTTTTAGTTGATTTTACAAATGTTTTATTGTTTTGTATATAGTAAGTTTCTTGAATATTTTCTGTTAGGGTATTGTTATTTTCATCGGGGTAGGGTATAATTTTGAATAATGGTGTTTTAGATATTTGCCTAGGTATGTGCGAGATTATGAATATTTCATTCGTATCCGACTTTAACCAAGTAGATGTTTTAGTGTTTAAAAGTTTTTCTGTGTTTATGTTAAATATGTATTGGTGATTCAACAGTTTTGGATTGAATACTCCTAGACTTGTCAACTGCATTCCTAGTTCTATGTCTTCTATGTATTCTGTAAAATGCTCTAAGTTGAAAACGAGGATATTTAGTTTTTTGTCTGCGTCTTCTTTAATGGTGAGGTTATTTAGTATTTCTATGTTTTTGTTAACGGCTTCTATGATAAGATTGAGCTCATCATTCTGGGCCTTATTTGCTGATAAACTGTACATTTTCTGTTCTAGTTCTTCTTTGTCGTTCTGATCTAAAGTGCCGAATAGGTATTTATGTATTGTTCCTACGAAATTAATAGAGTAATAAGAGTAGAAGTAGTAATATTGGAATGTCTGAAATTAATTGGTATATTTACTTTTGTAAATTTTATTTTTCTTCTTAAATTTTGATTTAAAGTGTGTGGTTTTTCTACCTCTGTTTGTATCGATATAATGTTTGTTATCAACTTGGACAATTTCTCCAGTTTTTTTAAAAGGTGTTGTTGTTTTGCTTCTAACCAGTGGTGCTTGTTTATAGTCTGTATTTATTTCGAAATCGCTTCTATTTTTATTTAAATTTTCAATTTGATTTGCTTTGTTAGTTTGTGTATCATAGAGGGGTGTGCCTGCATAAATAAAGATGTCTGCTGGAGTTCTATTTGTTGTTAAATGTTTAGTCTTGTGGTTATATGTATAAAGTATGGTTTCAAATTTTGTCTGTTTGTCCTCTATGATGGACTCTGTGCTGTGAAATCTTTCTATGTCGGAAATACCATATTTACTTGTTGTTATGCTAATTTTAACGTTTTCAGATTTTAACCAATTTTGGAGTGCTACGCATATAAATGCAGAATCTTTGTCTGCTTTATTTTCTTGAGGTTTTCCCATATCGTTAAAGACTTTGGTGATTGCTCTTTTTGTTTCTAACCAATCATTGTCTTTTAATTTGTATGTGCATCTTGAAGTTTTTGCTTTACTATCTGGGCTTATTATTTCAATATAGGCCTCTTGAAATATTGAAAAATCTGCATCGTCGTGAAAATATATTGCGTTATTTTTTGAACATAGATATTCTTTAATAAATTCTTTCGTGGAAGAGTTTGTCATTTCTCTATAGGATATTTCTATTCGTGTTTTGTGAAAAAAAATGAATGGTATCGACTTTGCCTTCATCACATTTGATGAATTCTATTTGGTGGTTAAAATAATTCAAAGGTTTTTCAGAAAAGGTTTAAAAAGCATTTGATCCTTAAGCTTCAAATTGAGTTGTTGCCGAAGGAACCACGTGCGCGGGTTACCTTGATATTCAAGGTCAAAGTTGAAAAATATTTCCAGGCATATTTTACCCCTATAATTCGCTTAAAAAAACGCTTTTTTGATCACAAATTAACTTTGTTTTTTAAATTTAATGATTAAAATAGATTTTTTAATGTTTTCTTTTAATTTATTATTAAAATTGCGAAAAAAAAAAAGAATTTATGATTTTTTTAGGTTATTTTATATTAATGGCTTACTTTCATTCTACACACATGCTACTGGCAAAATTTGCATGCGCTCTTGTACCTGGAACGCGTTTTCTACGCGATGTTGCATTGGTTTTCTCGATTTTTGGCAAATTTGCGCAAAAATGCGCAAGACTACACTATATAGGTCTGAAAGGTGAATATTCCCTCTATCACGTGTATATGGTTTCATCGTGGATCTCGGATCTCTGTTGATTCAACTCCACCAAAGTTTAAAAATGCGATAATTTAATGTTTTTTGAAACATCTCCAATTTACTCAATATTTCAAATTTGTTTAAATTTTTTACTACACATAAATAAAAATTGATCTACTTTTCAAATAAAGCAAAAATATTTAAGATAAGTTGCTTCATTCGGCCAATATCCCGTTTTCCTAAAAATTGTACATTTTTTTCCAACATTAAAAATGTCTCCACTTTGAGACGATGTAGCACCCACAATTCTTATCCGATTTCAAAAATATTTTGGATCCATAAGTTCTGAAGTATTATCTGTCTATTTCATTATTCACTTTTCCCCAACGCGATAGTGAAAAAAATGATTTTTGGTCAGCTATTCGGGCGTCGGCTTTATTGTAAACCATAAGACACATTCCACGTAGGGAAGGCAAATGTTTCTTTGCTAATAATATACATTTATCGATAATTTTTCTGATGACCAGCTCTAGGATAGATGCTTTCTGCTTTTAGATAAGTAAATACCATTGGTTGAGTTGTGATTGGACTTATTTATTGAAAGATACTTTTCAACTGAAGATAAGCAAATATGATTGGATAACCAATGGCGGGTATCAACACATTTCTCTAACCTAAGTTATTTTTTTAATCATTTTAGAGGGTGGGTATTTTGGATATGGTGTCTATTCGAATGTATGTATAAAACAATACAGTTTCCAAATCTATTTAGTTGTGTGTGGACCAGTGAAGTATTTAATTATCTGGACTATAAATATAATACAAGCTACGTTTTGCAATACAACACAATTTAAGTGACATAAAATTAAAATCCAGCTTAATATGGCAAAGTACGCAAGTCATGATTGTTGAGAACCACCTTCAGTTTATAGCAGTCCCTTTAACACTACTTCAATTGTGGATCTTCGATGTAATTTAATATTTTGAAGACATTCACTGCCAGCAAAAATTTGGACAACATCGACAAAACTAAACTTAAAACTCTTAAGAATTCAAGTAACAAAAAAATCATGAGGGAAATATTTGTCTATAATTTTTAATTTAATTGTGATTTTAGTTTGTTAGATTTTTAAAGTTTTTAACATAAATTCATAAGGGTGATTAAAAGAATTATACTTTTTCAGTGTGTATTGAATTATTGTCCATTAATAATACTTTCTCCGAACTATGTATGTATGCAGGGGCGTAACTACTTCTGATTTCGATGTGTTCTCTTTCCGAGACTTGGTTGGATAATGAAACCATTTTTGACATTCCCAATTTTGATATTGTAGTTCAATTTAAAAGACCACAAACGAGAGCAGGCGGTGTTGCAATATACCACAATCAAAATGACGGTGCTCGTATTGTAACTCCACAGATAGATATGAATGCAAAGCAACTAGAATCACTGTCTGTTCAGCTCTCTAAAGTGGGAGAAATATGTGCATGCGAAACCAGATTGAGCAATGGAAAAACAGTTTTAATTGTGGCAATTTATATTTCACCGAATCAATCAATAAATAAACTCTGGTGCACGACTATAGCTGCACCCTGTTTTTTCTTATAACTCAAAAAGGAATAGACATAGAAGAAATCTAAAACTACCGTTACATAAAGCATGAAAAGGGATATAGAAAGAAATAAAAACAACAACAACATTCGCACAAAATAACTGTAATTTTTCACATTTCCTTTTGTGCGAAGTGCATAACTATAGCCGCACTTTGCATTTTTGACCTCTGTAATCACTTTTTGACGTTGTTCTGATGAATCCGGTCGTGAATAATTAGCTGCGTAGATTTTTATAAATATGCCAAAAGGATCGGTACTCTCAGATTTTGAAAAAGGACAAATTCTTGCTCTCAAGGGTGAGAATTTTTCGTTTCGTGAAATTGCCAGAAAAATTAGTAGATCGGACAAAGTCATAAGAAACTTTTATAAAAATCAGTCCGAATATGGACAAAAGAGAACAGGTGGACCGAAATCCAAAATAAATTCGCGTGCTCAGCGTCTTCTGGAGCGTGCTGCAAGCAACTCCTTGCTTACTGCTAATGAGTTAGCTGCTGAATGTGGCCTAAATGTATCCCGATGGACAGTTGCACGGGCTTTAAAAAAGTCTTCCACCATTGTGAGACAAAAATTAAAAGTGGCTTCCAAATTACTGCAAAGGCATAAAGAGGCGCGGATGAAGTTCGCTAGAAACAATATGGCAACTGATTGGAAAAAGGTACAGGATTTTTTGTCCTTAAAAGGATACTAATTTTATATTTTAGATAATTTTTTCGGATGAGAAAAAATTTAATTTGAATGGTCCGGACGGATTCTCATATTATTGGAGAGATTTAAGAAAGGAACCTGTTTATTTCTCGAAGAGAAATTTCGGTGGAGGATCTCTCATGGTATGGGCTGCTTTCTGTGAGTCAGGATGCTTGGAGCTTGCATTTCCAAGCACTCATATGAACTACAGAGAGTATATCGATTTGCTAAAAATGAACCTTCTACCGTTCCTTCGAGCACAACGAGAAAATTCTTTTATTTTCCAGCAGGATAACGCATCAATGCACGTCAGTCGGGAGACCCGGTCATGGCTTGATGAGAATGGTATTACACCATTGATATGGCCGGCATGTTCTCCAGACATGAATCCTATGGAGAACTTGTGGGCTTTATTAGTTCGCAGAATTTATGCCCGGAACACTAAATTCAGCAATGTTAATAGCCTTAAACTGGCTATTATTAAAGAATGGGACAATATCTCCCAATTAGATATAAGTAATTTAATTAACTCCATGCCAAATCGTGTTTTTGAACTTATTTCAGCTAAAGGCGGTTATACTCATTATTAATATCAGTAAAAATTTAAATTTTGTTAATACTTTGTTTTGGTTTCCAATAGAAAAGGAAGTGCGGCTATAGTTATGCACTTCGCACAAAAGGAAATGTGAAAAATTACAGTTATTTTGTGCGAATGTTGTTGTTGTTTTTATTTCTTTCTATATCCCTTTTCATGCTTTATGTAACGGTAGTTTTAGATTTCTTCTATGTCTATTCCTTTTTGAGTTATAAGAAAAAACAGGGTGCAGCTATAGTCGTGCACCAGAGTTTAGCATCACGGAATTCATTCATGAAAATTTAATAAAGTATACACCAGAAGTATCGCGGATACTTAGAAAAGATTACGATAAAGTTCCAATGATTTTAAGTGGCGATTTTAACGTAAATTTTGCATTGGACACAGCGGTTCCTTCAATTGACTTTCTCAATACAACATTCAGTTTAAAAATGTGTAACAATCGCACTGAATCAACAACACGATCAAAAACAACAATTGACGCGGTATTTCAAAGATATGTTGACAACATCGAAACCAAAGCATTTGTATCATATTTTAGCTATCATAAGCCACTCGTATCATTTGTTGAAATTGAAAACATTGAGGATGAATAATAATAAAATGAAGAAAATAAAATATGACCTTTATAGCAATATTATAATGAACCTATAATTATCCCGCTCCTAATGCTGCTTTCGTCTCATTCTCTCTGTTTGTTTTACGGAAGGTTTCACTTCTATCGTGTCTAACCGTTAGACGCACTTTTTTTTGTTATAAGACTCCCTTCTCTTTGAATCCGGTTACATAGTAAAAAAAAACGTTTGGTTAATTCTGTAACATCTGTTTTATTTTCAAATTTTTATTTTTTTTTACATCAAGAATGCGACGAGAGAAAACAATTTTCAAATTTTAGTGAAATCCTTTCTCCGAACTTTCAAATTTTACATCAATGAGTTTTGAAATGTCAAGATCTCTTGCTACTTGGTTTTCTATAGAAATTATAGCTAAAGAGCTCAACCTTTCTTGTCCAATGGTATTTCTCAAATAATTTTTTATCAACTTTAATTTTGAAAAGGATCGTTCTGCGCCCGCTACCGTGACAATCGTAAGAAATAAATAACAAGCGGTTATTATTTCTGTATAGCTACTGCATGAAGAATAGTTTTTTTTCACTTTTTTCATCAGATGTCAATAGAATTTTCGTCAAAACTTTTAGAATGTCCATATATTTAAATCTAAGAGCTCTTAAAGCGTCATTAATTAAATGAAAAAAATTGAGCGTTCATGAAGCGTGAAAAAAATTTTGTTGATGAAAAATTTCCCAGAAAATTTCACAAGTCCGACATGTTATCCGATGAAAAAAAAATGTTTGTATATATATATTTTTTTCATTCTCATTCTCCGAAGGGCCCCCCAAAGCCGTGGGGCCCGTGTTCCGTGGAACACACTGAACACCGGTAGCTACGCCACTGTATGTATATATGTACATATGTACATATGTATATTCATTTACTTTACAGCTTCTCCGACCATTTTTAAATAAGAAGAGAAATATACAGACTATTTTTATACAATAATTTTTTGAACTTGATCAGCACAAAGAGCAGAGAAGATACATATGTACATATGTACATATGTATGTACACATATATAACCCTTTCCGTCTTTTCATTGCAAAACTCCCTTATATGTATGTAAATATGTACCTACATATGTATGTACATATAACTCGGTATAAAAAAGGTATTGGTTGGAACAACTTTTTGTTTCAAGTCCGTTTCAGTAAACTCTCTTTTCACTACTTTAAAAGCTCTCTTACATTTGATTATAAAGGTAGACTTTATTTATATATATATACATACATATGTACATACATATATTAGAATAAGAACAAGTTTCATAAAAATAACCTGGCTATTTTATCAGCGATTTTCTTATATTAAAATTTATGAAATTTAGAAGCCATTGGTCCAAAACAAGGATGAGTATTTTTGTATTCTTTTGGCAGAGGGAGGGGAAGATGAAAAAATTCTTGAGATCGATCTTGAAGTCAGATCATAAATAAGAAAGTTAGATGGTTACACAATAAACAAATGAAGGAGAAGTAAGAAAAAAACTCGAGAATCTTGCAAATGCAACGTTCATCTTAATCTCAGACTGTGCACTTCCATATTTATGACTTTCTTCTTGGAATTCTTGTCCCGCAGTTGAGTACGCGTCCAGTATTTATTTGTACATCCCTCTGTCAACGAACTCGTTCATTTATGCCCTTTTTATTAAATTGTAGTCGCCACCTTCCTCTTTGCCCGAATTCCCGTTTGTTGTAAGTGTTATATGGTTACTTGGAAAATTTCGGGAAGCAATACTCCTTCGGATTAAAAATTTTTTCTCTGAATCTACAAGCTTTGAAAATTATAAGTTTTTTAATTAATTTAAAAACAGATTGTTAGTTGGTTAATTTGCAAAATTACTTGAACTCGATTATAAGCTGCATATATTGCGATCACGTTCCACCACACAGCTAATCATTCAGGCAAATTTTACGGGAAGCGTTTAATTATATACATACATACATATGATTTCACCAGTCACACTTATGTATGTAGTCTTAGAAAAACTTAAACTTTTTATTTATGTTTGTTTAGTGAAATATTCCATGTAAGACTGACATAAAATTACCAGTTTTATCTTGCGCTTAACATAACACGTAGAGGATGTTGTTTGTTACAAATTTTTGCCACGTTTACTTTCGTCCCCGCAAAACGGAAAAAACTATAACTAGAGTTGTATTTAAGCTATCATGTTTGTTTGGTACACTCAATTATATAGCCAATATGTACCGGCTAACTAATTTTCGAAATCGGTCAATAAATATCGGAGATATACATAGTATATTTTGTACTAAAATGCGTCTGATTTTATGAAATACATATATATATAATTTTAAATTTAACGTTTGATTTTATTAAAAAAATTAATTCTTTATTTCAATTAAACGGAGTTCTTTACAATATGTAGTAGATGGTGATTGTTCATTAAAAACTAAACTGAGACTGAACTGTCCTGCTTAATATCTAGGGATTATTTATAGGATCTTTTCTGAAGGTGGCGTGATTTTGGGAGTAGATTTAGGTGGCCTGATCGATTCTGATTGGTCACTCTGGAGTTATGCTGAGTGGGCTGTTCCCACGGGAAGGGTGTAATAAAATCCTCTTGTTTTTTGGGATTTGTTTATAATAATAATTTGGGGTTCCTTAAGTAAGGAAGGGTGATTTGTTTATAATAAAGTGTGCGATTGGTTTTGTATGGGGTGATGGATATATTACTTCCCCAACCTTAAAAAATTAGCCTGTCCTCAGGCGGAAAATATCGGGTATAATGTTGGAGGTGTTTGTAAGTTTTCGATAGGGATATCTGGTGAAGATATTTTTTCTTCTGGATCGGTGTGTTCTACTTCTGAGTCAACTGATTGAATTTGTCTTATAATTATTTTTCGTGTGATTGATTTAAACTTATAGATAAGGTATATGATTATACTTATTAATGTAATTATAAACGTTGTAGTTGTTATAACATTAAATATTTTGTTGTACTTAGTTTTTTCAAAAATAATTTGTTTTGTTTGTAATTGCGAGATGGGTTCTAGTCTTGTTAAATTATTTGTTACATAAATGTTTTGTGTGTAGTCTGAAAATGTATTTACTATTAATATTTCGTTTAGTTGAATAGTACAATCGTATATTTTAATTATATTATTTCCTTCTACAAATATTTTATTTTGGTTACAGTTTTGTTTTATGCTTGTCCTTGGTAAGTTCCAAGTTACAATAATATTCGGTTCTACATAACTAATTTGGTTTGTTTTAAAAGTTTTCGTGTATTTGCATTCTGCAGGGTTTGAGTAATAATACCATTTATAATGAGTATTGAGTAATACCATTTATACACACATTCATTTAATTCTTGCTTTTTAGTTGATTTTACAAATGTTTTATTGTTTTGTATATAGTAAGTTTCTTGAATATTTTCTGTTAGGGTATTGTTATTTTCATCGGGGTAGGGGTATAATTTTGAATAATGGTGTTTTAGATATTTGCCTAGGTATGTGCGAGATTATGAATATTTCATTCGTATCCGACTTTAACCAAGTAGATGTTTTAGTGTTTAAAAGTTTTTCTGTGTTTATGTTAAATATGTATTGGTGATTCAACAGTTTTGGATTGAATACTCCTAGACTTGTCAACTGCATTCCTAGTTCTATGTCTTCTATGTATTCTGTAAAATGCTCTAAGTTGAAAACGAGGATATTTAGTTTTTTGTCTGCGTCTTCTTTAATGGTGAGGTTATTTAGTATTTCTATGTTTTTGTTAACGGCTTCTATGATAAGATTGAGCTCATCATTCTGGGCCTTATTTGCTGATAAACTGTACATTTTTTGTTCTAGTTTCTATTCTTTGTCGTCCTGATCTAAAGTGCCGAATAGGTATTTATGTATTGTTCCTACGAAATTAATAGAGTAATAAGAGTAGAAGTAGTAATATTGGAATGTCTGAATTTAATTGGTATATTTACTTTTGTGAATTTTCTTTTTCTTCTTAAATTTTGATTTAAAGTGTGTGGTTTTTCTACCTCTGTTTGTTTCGATATAATGTTTGTTATCAACTTGGACAATTTCTCCAGTTTTTTTAAAAGGTGTTGTTGTTTTGCTTCTAACCAGTGGTGCTTGTTTATAGTCTGTATTTATTTCAAAATCGCTTCTATTATACCCTTGCAGAGGGTATATTAATTTTGGTCAGAAGTTTGCAACGCACAGAAGGAAGCATCTCCGACTATATAAAGTATATATATTCTTGATCAGCATGAATAGCCGAGTCGATATGACCATGTCCGTCTGTCCGTCTGTCCGTCTGTCTGGATCAACAGCTTCTCCTCCGAGACCATAAGAGCTACAGAGCTGAAATTTTCAGCATAGGCTCCTTTTTGCTGCAGGCATTGTATATCTCGGAATCATCCCGATCGGACGACTATATCATATAGCTCCCATAGGAACGATCGGTCAGGAATAAGCTTTATCCTCAATAACTCCGTTGTTTTTTAACCGAATGCCACAAAATTTGATATTTATGAGTTTAATATGCTTCTTGATACTTCAACCAAGTTTGATCAGAATCGGACGACTATATCATATAGCTCCCATAGGAACGATCGGTCATAAATAAGGATTATCCTCAATAACTGTTGTTTTTCAACCGAATGCCACGAAATTTGATATTTATGAGTTTAATATGCTTCTTGATACTTCAACTAAGTTTGATCTGAATCGGACGACTATATCATATAGCTCCCATAGGAACGATCGGTCATGAATAAGGTTTATCCTCAATATCTCTGTTGTTTTTCAACCGAATGCCACGAAATTTGATATTTGTGAGTTTAAGAAACTTCTTAATACTTTAATCAAGTTTTATCAGAATCGGTTGGCTATATCATATAGCTGCTATAGGAACAATCGGTACAAAAAAAATTTTGTATGAAAAATTTTTTTCCTCAAGCTCAAAATTTTGAATTTGTAAATTTGGTATGTTTAATTTACAATAACGTTTCTGATGAATTATATAGAGAAAATCTGCAAGGGTATACGAACTTCGGCACGGCCGAAGTTAGTCCATCTTTCTAGTTTTTATTTAAATTTTCAATTTGATTTGCTTTGTTAGTTTGTGTATCATAGAGGGGTGTGCCTGCATAAATAAAGATGTCTGCTGGAGTTCTATTTGTTGCTAAATGTTTAGTCTTATGGTTATATGTATAAAGTATGGTTTCAAATTTTGTCTGTTTGTCCTCTACGTTGGACTCTGTGCTGATGATTCTAAGTTTTTCATTTACTGTTCTGTGAAATCTTTCTATGTCGGAAATACCATTTTTACTTGTTGTTATACTAATTTTAACGTTTTCAGATTTTAACCAATTTTGGAGTGCTACGCATATAAATGCTGAGTCTTTGTCTGCTTTAATTTCTTGATGTTTTCCCATATCGTTAAAGACTTTGGTGATTGCTCTTTTTGTTTCTAACCAATCACGACTATGAATTTCAACTAGGGAAGCAAATTTAGAGTATATGTCGATGCATGATAGAAATTGTTGATTGTCAATTAAATAAAAGTCCATTACATATTTTTCTCTGGCGTTAAATATTTCTGGGGTGGTTTCGAAAGCTAGTTTAGTATTTCTATTCTCTGACTTGGACAAATTACAAATGTTGCATTCATAAATGAAGTTTTGGATTAATTTTTGGTAATCTGGATAATAATATTTTTCTTTGAACCAATTAATAGTTTTGGTAATACCTGGGTGAAGTAAATTTTTGTAATTCTTTAAGATTATTTCTTTAAATTCTGCATAAGTGGAAATGTCTTTTAATTTGTATGTGCATCTTGAAGTTTTTGCTTTACTATCTGGGCTTATTATTTCAATATAGGCCTCTTGAAATATTTAAAAATCTGCATCGTCGTGAAAATATATTGCGTTATTTTTTGAACATAGATATTCTTTAGTAAATTCTTTCGTGGAAGAGTTTGTCATTTCTCTATAGGATATTTCTATTCGTGTTTTGTGAAAAAAGTGAATGGTATCGACTTTGTCTTCATCACACGCGGGTTACCTTGATATTCAAGGTCAAAGTTGAAAAATATTTCTAGGCATATTTTACCCCTATAATTCGCTTAAAAAAACGCTTTTTTGATCACAAATTAACTTTGTTTTTTAAATTTAATGATTAAAATAGATTTTTTAATGTTTTCTTGTAATTTATTATTAAAATTGCGAAAAAAAAGTGCGTCTAACGGTTAGACACGATAGAAGTGAAACCTTCCGTAAAACAAACAGAGAGAATGAGACGAAAGCAGCATTAGAGCGGGATAATTATAGGTTCATTATAATATTGCTATAAAGGTCATATTTTATTTTCTTCATTTTATTATTATTCATCCTCAATGTTTTCAATTTCAACAAAATGATACGAGTGGCTTATGATAGCTAAAATATGATACAAATGCTTTGGTTTCGATGTTGTCAACATATCTTTGAAATACCGCGTCAATTGTTGTTTTTGATCGTGTTGTTGATTCAGTGCGATTGTTACACATTTTTAAACTGAATGTTGTATTGAGAAAAGTCAATTGAAGGAACCGCTGTGTCCAATGCAAAATTTACGTTAAAATCGCCACTTAAAATCATTGGAACTTTATCGTAATCTTTTCTAAGTATCCGCGATACTTCTGGTGTATACTTTATTAAATTTTCATGAATGAATTCCGTGATGCTATTTATTGATTGATTCGGTGAAATATAAATTGCCACAATTAAAACTGTTTTCCCATTGCTCAATCTGGTTTCGCATGCACATATTTCTCCCACTTTAGAGAGCTGAACAGACAGTGATTCTAGTTGCTTTGCATTCATATCTATCTGTGGAGTTACAATACGAGCACCGTCATTTTGATTGTGGTATATTGCAACACCGCCTGCTCTCGTTTGTGGTCTTTTAAATTGAACTACAATATCAAAATTGGGAATGTCAAAAATGGTTTCATTTTTCAACCAAGTCTCGGAAAGAATTAGAAAATTTGACGATGTTGCTACTTTGTCTAACTGCAGATCGTGTACATGAGCGCGCAAACTTTGGCAATTAAATGTAAATAATGACAACCCTTCCCTAGCTGTTATAAAATCACTTAATAACGTTCCAATTGTTTCAAGTCGATTGAGATGTAGCCTTTGAAATTCAGCTTGCAACTCAATTGTAGATACTGTTCCTCTTCGGCCATGAAATATATATATATATGTATACAAAAGGTACTTATGTATACATATGTATATGCATGCACACTGTTTGCTGAAAATGTACATACATACATATATGTACATATGTGTGTACGCATGCGTTTAAATTAAATTCTGCCGGCGTCGACATTTTGTAGGAAATCAGGGCCAAAATAAGGCGCCGGACATGAAACAGTCGGCAAACGACAAGGCTGCGCAACTAAGGAATCAAGTACAGCCTATGGATGTTAATCCCTCGACATCTAGATTTAGGGACCCACAGGGTGAGACTCAGAAAAGACAAAACACGTCGGAGCGTATGTCAGGTTATAGGCGTCAAAGGGTGAATAATATTACCCAGCAAGCTCCCATCAAAGATGAGAAAGAATACGAAGAAGTGGCTGAAACTGTACGTGCCGAATTAGATGAGGAAGACAATTTAACAGAAGACAGTGACTTGCTAAATTTTTTAGGGAACGCTCCCGATTGCCGTATGTCGAGCGGCAATTGGCTGGCAAAACAATAAGAAACCTTATCGATACTGGGCCGGCAAAAAATTACGTTAAACCCGTAAAGGAGTTAAAAAACGTAACACCTGTCGGAACCCCATTCACTGTGAGCTCTATTCATGGGTCCAGTAATATTAAAAAAAAATGTTCCATGGTAGTTTTTGGAAAAGTCGCCACATTCTTCCTATTAGACACTCTTGATACATTTGATGCCATAATAGGCTTCGATCTGCTTACGCAGGCAGGGGTGACTATTGACCTAACGGGGAACACCATAAGTTATGGTAATTCATCTGAGAACTTAAAACATTTTCAGTGCGCTGACGTAAACTTTACACACATAAATGAAATTGTAGTCCCGGACTCTGTAAGAGATGAGTTCAAAAACTTGTTACGAAAAAGAATTAATGCATTTTCGACCTCTAACGAGGCGTTACCTTTCAATACTTCGGCAGTAGCTACAATACGGACTGAAGACAAACAGGCTGTGTTCTCAAGACCTTACCCATACCCAGCGAGTATGGCAGATTTCGTGAATAAAGAAATTTCACAATTATTAAAGGATGGTATCATAAGACCATCAAAATCCGCATACAATAGCCCAGCTTGGGTCGTTGACAAAAAAGGATTAGACGCTAACGGCAACAAGAACAAGAGACTTGTTATTGACTTTAGGAAACTGAATGAAAAAACAATCGCTGACCGTTACCCAATGCCGAGTATTCAAATGATCTTAGCCAACCTAGGCAAGGCGAGGTTTTTCACCACGCTAGATCTCAAATCTGGATACCACCAGATATACTTAGCCGAAAACGATCGAGAAAAGACATCTTTCTCAGTAAACGGCGGTAAATATGAATTCTGTCGATTGCCTTTCGGTTTAAAAAATGCGGGAAGCATTTTTCAGAGAGCAATCGATGATATCCTGCGGGAACAAATTGGGAAAATATGCTACGTTTATGTAGATGACGTAATAATATTTTCTGAAAACGCTGCCGACCACGTCCGCCACATTGACATGGTACTTCAGCGGCTATGTGACGCTAACATGAAAGTAGCAAAAGAAAAGACAAAATTTTTTAAAGAAAGCGTCGAATATTTAGGCTTTATTGTTACTTGTGATGGAGCAACAACAGACCCTGAGAAAGTTAAAGCAATCCAAAAGTATGCTGAACCAAAAAATCTATACGCCCTAAGATCTTTCCTGGGCCTAGCCAGCTACTATAGGGTATTCATCAAAGACTTTGCTTCTATAGCAAGACCCTTGACTAACGTGCTGAAAGGCGAAAATGGTACTGTAAGCAGGCACATGTCTAGGAAGGTAGCTATAGAATTTGACGACCATCAAAGAGACGCCTTTGATCGTGTGAAAAACATATTAGCATCTGAAGATGCTTAGAAGAATCGCGATATGCACTACATCGGAGACTCATTTTATTTGGCAAAAAAGCACGACATCTAATCCAATTTACGGACAAAAATAATCTTATTGAAACGTTAAAGCTTGCCGTCAACCCTGACGTCGTAAATGCGTTCCACTGTGACTTACCAACGTTAGCAACCTTCCAACACGAACTCGTGTCTCTTTTCCCTGCAACTAAATTCTGGCATTGCAAGAAGATAGTGGTAGATATCACAAATAAAAATGAACAAATTGAGATAATTAATGCTGAACACAACCGTGCACATAGAGCTGCACAGGAAAATATTAAGCAGATACTTAGGGACTACTATTTCCCGAAAATGTCTAAGTTAGCAAATGAAGTAGTACTAAATTGCAAGGTGTGCATTACTGCCAAATATAATCGGCATCCCAAAAAACAAGAAATCGGGGAGACACCAATACCATCGCATAGCGGGGAAATTTTGCACATCGACATATTTTCCACTGACCAAAAACTATTCCTGACATGTGTGGATAAGTTTTCTAAATTCGCTATTGTCCAACCTTTGGCATCCAGATCAATTACCGACGTTATGAACCCCATCTTACTAATCATAAATATTTTCTCAAATACCAAGATAATTTACTGTGACAACGAACCATCATTTAAGTCCGAAACAATCACCGCACTTTTAAAAAATCAGTTCAACATTGACATGGTCAACGCGTCCCCGTTGCATAGCTGCTCTAATCGGCAAGTTGAGTGTTTCCACAGCACATTAGTAGAAGTTGCTAGGTGTCTCAAAATTGACAAAAAAAATCAGCGATACAAGTCAGGCAATTATGAGAGCAACCGTCGAGTATAACAAAACCATTCATTCAGTGACAGAGCAAAAACCAATCGACATATTACACGCAGTCCCAAAAGAATTTAGGGAAAAAATAAAGAATAAAATAAAAAAGACGCAGCAAGATTCGCTAGCCAGGAACAACCCCAACAGGCAGAATAGGGTGTTTGATGTAGGAGAAAAGGTGTACCTCAAAAATAACAGAAGACTGGGCAACAAGTTATCCCCACTATGTACGGAAGGTATCATTCAAGCTGACCTAGGAACGTCAGTTCTTATTAAGGGGAGGGTGGTCCATAAGGACAATTTGAGGTAGTCCTAAGCTATAACATAAAAATACTTGCAGATAGTACTACATCAATTCCACTTCACACAGGTTCACCATAGATTAGCCAGAAGTTTAGATTTTATAGGGTCCGCGCTTAAAATAGTGGCGGGCACGCCCGATGCATCCGATCTAAAGAAAATTAAATTCACAGAGGCCCAGCTCATAGAATCAAATAATAAGCAGGTGATGGTGATCACTGAAACACAGAAACAAATAAACCTATTAACAGACACAGTCAATAAATTAATTAAAGAAAAGAAGGGCGAGTTTGTTGATACGCCCCATTTGTATGAAACCTTACTTGCACGTAATAATGATAATTTCCGAAATCCAAAATCTCATGTTGACAATTACACTCGCTAAGTCTAATATAATAAATCCAACAATATTTGACCACGACGATCTAAAAACTATCTTCGCCGAACATCTCACAGAGGTCCCAATAATAAGTTTAATGAGTGTATCTAATATTAAAATATTTCAGTCAGATAGCGTAATTCATATAATTGTTGAATACCCAAAAGTAGAAACTATTTGCAAGAAGGTTATGTTATTTCCTGTAGCCCATAATAGTACCATTTTACAATTGCATGATAATATGGTAGCCGAGTGCGCCGGTGGAGTACAACCATTAGTAGATTGTGCCACGACCAATTATGCGACCTTTTGCAGAAAGTCATTGCACGATACCTGCGCCAGCGGAGTACACTCGGGAGGATCAGCAGCGTGTCACACACAACCCAGCCACCTAGAGCCAGTCACGGTCGTGGATGAGGGTACTGCCATCATCAACGATCTGCCAGCAAGCGTCAGAGTGGACGACGGGCCCACAATTAACACCAAGGGCACATGCCTCGTCACGTTTGAACGAGAGGCAACCGTAAATGAGACCATCTTTATCAACTACAACCGAGCCATAAAAAAGGGGCCCGGCATTGTGGCCTCTTCGCTCCTGAATATTACCGGGCACGACCAAGTACTCAGCTTACCACTGCTCAAGAGAATGAATGAGCATAGTCTGGACATAATTAGGCAGCTAAAGGACGACGTGACCTCGGGAGGAGCAACTAATGTGTGGCTCATAACTGGCATAACTATCGGCCTCACCCTCTGCTGCATAGGTGTCATTCAACAATGCTGGTACCGAAAAAGAGCCTCCCTTAAGCTGCAAGCGCTAGCCAAAGAATTAAGCGTCACCGAGGACGGCAACAAACCTAAGGGGGGAATAGTTAACGACTTAGGCTGTGAACGGCCCTCGCAGCGGAATTGATACACGCGCGGCGGAAATGTTGCTGTGTCAGGCCAGTTGCATAAATATGTTGTAGCGCTGATTGTTCTTTGCATTATGCTGACGCGGCTCTGTCTACCACGGAGCCTTTGCATGATAATTATTTGCTTACGATAAGTCTTTGTATTTCTTTTATATTCCATTCTTGCTGTAGCTTAAGACTTATTTTAATGATATAAATTTAGTTCTGAATTAACAGTTGAACAGTTCAATTCAATAATAAATACTTTGCTCCGGCTACGCCGTAAAACCTGAGTTTATCTGCTAAGCTTACGCTAGCAACCAAACTATATTTTATCCGCTCAGCTAACGCTAGCGACTTCGAACACCTGACCGTTCCAAGTGAAGACAGCTGCGACCCATCAGAAATCGGGCACGGTATCGAACTCTTTTAATTGGCGCCCAACTGGATTAATTCACCAACCCACAACCTACGTTAAGATAGGAAATTCTTAAACTAAAACATGTAAGTGAATGTTCGGCTAAGATACGAATAAAAACAAACTTCCTCTTTAAAAAAAAAAAAAAATAAAAATCGAAACAAAGTTGAAAACAAAATGCGAGCAGTTTGACACATTTGATTTTGATAAACATAAGTGCAAGTACGGTTTGTAACAAACACAACAGTGTAACAAAATAGTGTAACAAACAGCTCAATTATTGCTCATGAGTTGGGCCTATAGGGAGGTAAAAGTGGAATACGACAGTGAAGACGATTTAGAAACAGGCTTTACACCAGGGATAAATAATCATTCAGAAATGGAACCAGAAGTTCTAAAAGCAATAATCGAAGGTGCAGTGAATAGTGCACTAGTCGAACAGGAAAGGAGGTTAAAAGAAGAATTTCGTACAGAGCTTGAAAACCTTAGAGGCCAAATAAGTGCCTTAAGAGTAGAACCACCGCAAGTGGAAACATACCAGAAGGTAACAATTAACCCAAATATAAAATGTGAAGTGAAGTTAGACATAGTTAAGTCCGTGCCTAATTTTAACGGTGACCACGAAGAATACGTATCGTGGAGGCAGGCAGCCATAGATACATACGAAATTTTTAGAAGGTACACAGGAAGTGAGGCGCACTACGAGGCGCTGGCAATTTTAAAAAATAAAATTAGTGGTCCAGCAAGAGCTATCCTTACATCGCACAATACAGTGCTGAATTTTGATGCCATAATTGCGAGGCTAGATTGCACATATGCGGACAAGACGTCCTTGCCCATGCTTAGGCAGTAGTTAGAACTTGTCAGGCAAGGGGATTTAGGTTTAATGAGTTATTACGACGAGGTGGAGAAAAAACTCACTT
>JAECWJ010000423.1:0-79092 GCA_018150375.1 Drosophila sturtevanti | reverse complement strand
TTGAGACCCATTCCATCTTCTATGCCATTCTGCTATGCTTGCTAACCTAGCCCTCATTCTTGCCTGGTTTCTAGCTGCTCTGCCTGTGCCATCGGATGCCATCCTCTTAACCTCCATTGCTTTTAAGCCGATCGGTTTCATGCCAGCGATAACCAATGCGGCGGCATCAGAACGGTCCTTCCTGTCCGGAAGATGCTGCTGACTCTCAAAGCGCTCAGTCTGCGCGTTGAACGGATACCTCTACTGTAGCTGTCGACACTCTAAGCTGTCGCCCATAAATGTTCAGCATACGAAACTAGAGACTAACATAGGTACCGTCATCAGCAGCTTGCTGGTCTGTTCTTAAGCCCCGAGTGGCCAACATTTTCCGGGACAAAGCACGCACGCGAGGTACACATTCGATTCATACTTCCCATAAATATGCTGATAATAATGAAATCAATATAATTGTGCAGAGATATGCGAATGCTAAATCACCTGATCTAGATTTAGCGGTTTAAGCATCGCCACTACTTCTTTTTCAGCATATTTTGCCAATGCAATTAGCTAAAGTAGAACAATAGTAAAAGCACATAAGTTAGCCTTGAGATTCAATTGAAAGAGATGCTCCATTTTATTATAATACCGCAAAAATATTTTGTTCAATAAAATTACTGAAGTAATTGGAATTGTTTAATTTTTCTTTGCGGGACAAAACCTAAATTCGCGCGCCACCGACTTTTCCTGCACATTCATTAAGTATT
This sequence comes from Drosophila sturtevanti, assembly GCA_018150375.1. Classification (NCBI taxonomy): domain Eukaryota; kingdom Metazoa; phylum Arthropoda; class Insecta; order Diptera; family Drosophilidae; genus Drosophila; species Drosophila sturtevanti. The sequence continues at coordinate 78,349 of JAECWJ010000423.1, read as the reverse complement.
CACGCATAGGTGTCGACCCACATGCCTAGATAATAGATAGCCGTCTTATATTGGATGGTTATACCTTCCACTGTTATGCCCACTTTTTTGCTACTGGAGATCAAGACCGCCTCAGTCCTATGTTCTGCTAATTTTCGTCCAGGTGATCCCAGTCAATCTGTAATACTGACTGTTCGAGCCAGCAGCAGCAAGGAATTTACTTATGTTTAAGAGTCATGTATTTTGTATTATTTGATACGAGAGTCATTATGTTTCTTCTCTTTACGTCGGAACGAGCGACTTCGAATCCAAACAGATCGGCGCTGCGGCCCTCTGATGCATTAGAGAAGTTTTAAGTCGTCTGCATGAAGCAAACGCTATCGCCCATGGCTAGTGCGGTTCAAAAATTCTAAGTTAAAAGGGTGCCGTGCACTAATAACTTGTTGTGGAACTTATAGCTAGATGAGTGAGATGTACATAACTCTTATTATATTATTTACTTAGGACTAAGGGAGAAGGGTATATTAATTTCACTGATATGAGGATCCACAAGCTCTGTGGAATCTGACTGAACCGACTTATTTATAACTTTCTCTCTTTGAGACACCCCAAAAAAAACTTTTCTTGGGTGCTGACTAATCGATCTTTGAAGTGTGTTGTTTAGTGCATTTTCAACTCGCTCTAAGATAGTATCCCATTATAAGCGTTTGTCTGGATCATTTAATTTGGCGATCATTAGACCAATGCATTTCTCTCTCAAACTCTTTTGAATTAAAGCAAGTTCCTCGATCAGAGATTAGGCATTTAGGGGAACTGACCCTTTTGGAATATTATGAAGAAATCCTTCTCCATTTCCACTATTTTCGAGTATGATATACAATGCAAGCAGTTTTCAATGTGTTGCTTGCGTTTGTCTTTTACGTTAGGAAACCAGTAGCTTTTTAATATAATGTCTACCATTTTGTCTATTCCAATATGAGCTAACTGATCGTGATAGTTGTACCATTTCTTTGGGTACATAAAAAAAAGTAGGTCCTTATCTTTTTTTGTATATATTATTCCTTTGCTCATTTCATTGCGCAAGTATGTCCTTGGTCTTTTCATCTCTTCTTTCACCAATGATTGAGTTTTCTTCAAAAGAATTAGAATCGATCGTGAGCGTATGTGTGTTTCTACTTAGTGCATCCACGTACTGCATGCGTTTTCCAGCTCTGTGTTCTAGTGTATAGTGGTAATCTTGAAGAAATAGATCAAGCTATCCCTTGTAGTATGCTGTATAAAATATGAGCATGTGCCCATCGTATTGTAGTGTATACAATATCTAATGTTGTCATATTCTCAACTAAACGGTTAGAATATTGCACTCATAAACATAATGACACTCTATCGCTGTGTTTACATAACATATCCATAAATAAGTGCCGTAATACGATAAGTCACTTATATGACTGGCCTGCAGCATGAGATCTGCAGTGTAAGCATTTACCAGTATATGTCTTCGCATATACATATATACATACATATATATTGCATGCTACTTACCCCCGCCGTTCTTCGGCAAAATTTATATATAAAAGTATTATGTATTTAGGCTAAGGAATTCGAATTCATGAAACCAAAAGAACATCAAGTGTTCTATATATGCAAACTGAGAGATATCCCTACATGGCGGCAGTGACAAGTGTCAAGAGCTAAAAAGAGGTTTCGAGCAATGCCCAGAAGGCGCAGTGGTGTAAATAAACGGCAAGCTGAACTCGTCAACGAAAACTAAAGAAAAGCTCAAACTCTACAGAATTTATACCAAAAAAATACCAATAATAAACAACTTCGTATTCCATCCAGAGAAACCGAAGATAGAAATACACACCAAACCAGAGAGGAGATGCCCACCAGACTGCCCTGGACCACTGGAGTCACCGCACTATGAATATACGTGCAGCAAGAAGACCGACACCGGCAACCCAATAGCCTATGAGACCAGCACCGGTACCGTCTGGCGCTTCAAGCCAGACCAAGGACAAGTGAACCGACAGCGCTTCACAGAGCACACAACAAAATAATTTAAGACAAAGAAATAATATAGGATATAAAAAAATATTAAATATATTAATCGATTTAAAAATATGAAAAAAATGAATTCACTACCTAAAATGATTATTGAACTTCATATCGAAGTTTGATAGAGTAGACAATTTAAAAGTAGAAGATAAAATGTTGGACCATTAGTCAAAAGTAACGGATTCAACCGCGAATGTCATTAATACTGTATAGACTTCTTCAGTCAATCTAAAGTTTTTAACCATTTTGCTCATCATAATTGTTGTTTTGCTGCTTGCGAACACACTTTAAAAATTATATAAGTTGCATAGTAAATGCATAAAGAAATATTTGAGTAGGGCTATAGAATTAGATAAGGTCTAAAGTGTAAATTCCATTACTTAAATACAAAAATAAAAATAAAAAAATAGAAGGAAGTTGTCGTAATCTTACATTCCATTTTATTGCCAATAAAGTTATAAACGACAACCCAAAATGGATGAAAGGAGTCAATCATTTTATAAAAAAAATCCAAAATTCGTCTTAAGCTCATTTCAACTTCTACACCAGAATAAGGAATTCATATCCATTTATGACTTCGAATACAAATACATGGACACCTTCAACACTGAGTGCGGTTCACCAATTGAATTTGTAATAAAAGAAGACAAAGCAAAAATACTTAGTACACTACCCTATGTACAAGTCAAATCAATAATCGAAGGTCATCCAATATTAGGAAATGCACTAATATTCCTGGTGCGATTGCATCGTGTAATATCCCGTAAATAGAATGGGCATGAATCATTTTGTTGTTTACAATGTTTAAAAAATCTTGAGACCGATATAACGAAGAAAGTAATTAATTAATCTGCAAGCCCACTTCCCACTTAACTTTCCACTTTTTTTTTTGAGACCCATTCCATCTTCTATGCCATTCTGCTATGCTTGCTAACCTAGCCCTCATTCTTGCCTGGTTTCTAGCTGCTCTGCCTGTGCCATCGGATGCCATCCTCTTAACCTCCATTGCTTTTAAGCCGATCGGTTTCATGCCAGCGATAACCAATGCGGCGGCATCAGAACGGTCCTTCCTGTCCGGAAGATGCTGCTGACTCTCAAAGCGCTCAGTCTGCGCGTTGAACGGATACCTCTACTGTAGCTGTCGACACTCTAAGCTGTCGCCCATAAATGTTCAGCATACGAAACTAGAGACTAACATAGGTACCGTCATCAGCAGCTTGCTGGTCTGTTCTTAAGCCCCGAGTGGCCAACATTTTCCGGGACAAAGCACGCACGCGAGGTACACATTCGATTCATACTTCCCATAAATATGCTGATAATAATGAAATCAATATAATTGTGCAGAGATATGCGAATGCTAAATCACCTGATCTAGATTTAGCGGTTTAAGCATCGCCACTACTTCTTTTTCAGCATATTTTGCCAATGCAATTAGCTAAAGTAGAACAATAGTAAAAGCACATAAGTTAGCCTTGAGATTCAATTGAAAGAGATGCTCCATTTTATTATAATACCGCAAAAATATTTTGTTCAATAAAATTACTGAAGTAATTGGAATTGTTTAATTTTTCTTTGCGGGACAAAACCTAAATTCGCGCGCCACCGACTTTTCCTGCACATTCATTAAGTATTCACGCATATGTGTCGACCCACATGCCTAGATAATAGATAGCCGTCTTATATTGGATGGTTATACCTTCCACTGTTTTGCTACTGGAGATCAAGACCGCCTCAGTCCTATGTTCTGCTAATTTTCGTCCAGGTGATCCCAGTCAATCTGTAATACTGACTGTTCGAGCCAGCAGCAGCAAGGAATTTACTTATGTTTAAGAGTCATGTATTTTGTATTATTTGATACGAGAGTCATTATGTTTCTTCTCTTTACGTCGGAACGAGCGACTTCGAATCCAAACAGATCGGCGCTGCGGCCCTCTGATGCATTAGAGAAGTTTTAAGTCGTCTGCATGAAGCAAACGCTATCGCCCATGGCTAGTGCGGTTCAAAAATTCTAAGTTAAAAGGGTGCCGTGCACTAATAACTTGTTGTGGAACTTATAGCTAGATGAGTGAGATGTACATAACTCTTATTATATTATTTACTTAGGACTAAGGGAGAAGGGTATATTAATTTCACTGATATGAGGATCCACAAGCTCTGTGGAATCTGACTGAACCGACTTATTTATTACTTTCTCTCTTTGAGACACCCCAAAAAAAACTTTTCTTGGGTGCTGACTAATCGATCTTTGAAGTGTGTTGTTTAGTGCATTTTCAACTCGCTCTAAGATAGTATCCCATTATAAGCGTTTGTCTGGATCATTTAATTTGGCGATCATTAGACCAATGCATTTCTCTCTCAAACTCTTTTGAAGTAAAGCAAGTTCCTCGATCAGAGATTAGGCATTTAGGGGAACTGACCCTTTTGGAATATTATGAAGAAATCCTTCTCCATTTCCACTATTTTCGAGTATGATATACAATGCAAGCAGTTTTCAATGTGTTGCTTGCGTTTGTCTTTTACGTTAGGAAACCAGTAGTTTTTTAATATAATGTCTACCATTTTGTCTATTCCAATATGAGCTAACTGATCGTGATAGTTGTACCCATTTCTTTGGGTACATAAAAGAATCCTTTGCTCATTTCATTGCGCAAGTATGTCCTTGGTCTTTTCATCTCTTCTTTCACCAATGATTGAGTTTTCTTCAAAAGAATTAGAATCGATCGTGAGCGTATGTGTGTTTCTACTTAGTGCATCCACGTGCTGCATGCGTTTTCCAGCTCTGTGTTCTAGTGTATAGTGGTAATCTTGAAGAAATAGATCAAGCTATCCCTTGTAGTATGCTGTATAAAATATGAGCATGTGCCCATCGTATTGTAGTGTATACAATATCTAATGTTGTCATATTCTCAACTAAACGGTTAGAATATTGCACTCATAAACATAATGACACTCTATCGCTGTGTTTACATAACATATCCATACATAAGTGCCGTAATACGATAAGTCACTTATATGACTGGCCTGCAGCATGAGATCTGCAGTGTAAGCATTTACCAGTATACGTCTTCGCATACACATATATACATACATAAATATTGCATGCTACTTACCCCCGCCGTTCTTCGGCAAAATTTATATATAAAAGTATTATGTATTTAGGCTAAGGAATTGAAAATAATAAATGATGGATTCATTCGATCATTATGAAACCAAAAGAACATCAAGTGTTCTATATATGCAAACTGAGAGATATCCCTACATGGCGGCAGTGACAAGTGTCAAGAGCTAAAAAGAGGTTTCGAGCAATGCCCAGAAGGCGCAGTGGAGTAAATAAACGGCTAAAAGATAAAAAAGCCGAACTCAGAAAACTGATATTGGCCCCCAACACTACAATTAGTTGGGAAAAGGGCAATAAGTTGCAAGCTGAACTCGTCAACGAAAACTAAAGAACAGCTCAAACTCTACAGAATTTATACCAAAAAAAATACCAATAATAAACAACTTCGTATTCCATCCAGAGAAACCGAAGATAGAAATACACACCAAACCAGAGAGGAGATGCCCACCAGACTGCCCTGAACCACTGGAGTCACCGCACTATGAATATACGTGCAGCAAGAAGACCGACACCGGCAACCCAATAGCCTATGAGACCAGCACCGGTACCGTCTGGCGCTTCAAGCCAGACCAAGGACAAGTGAACCGACAGCGCTTCACAGAGCACACAACAAAATAATTTAAGACAAAAAAATAATATAGGATATAAAAAAATATTAAATATCTTAATCGATTTAAAAATATGAAAAAAATGAATTCACTACCTAAAATGATTATTGAACTTCATATCGAAGTTTGATAGAGTAGACAATTTAAAAGTAGAAGATAAAATGTTGGACCATTAGTCAAAAGTAACGGATTCAACCGCGAATGTCATTAATACTGTATAGACTTCTTCAGTCAATCTAAAGTTTTTAACCATTTTGCTCATCATAATTGTTGTTTTGCTGCTTGCGAACACACTTTAAAAATTATATAAGTTGCATAGTAAATGCATAAAGAAATATTTGAGTAGGGCTATAGAATTAGATAAGGTCTAAAGTGTAAATTCCATTACTTAAATACAAAAATAAAAATAAAAAAATAGAAGGAAGTTGTCGTAATCTTACATTCCATTTTATTGCCAATAAAGTTATAAACGACAACCCAAAATGGATGAAAGGAGTCAATCATTTTATAAAAAAAATCCAAAATTCGTCTTAAGCTCATTTCAACTTCTACACCAGAATAAGGAATTCATATCCATTTATGACTTCGAATACAAATACATGGACACCTTCAACACTGAGTGCGGTTCACCAATTGAATTTGTAATAAAAGAAGACAAAGCAAAAATACTTAGTACACTACCCTATGTACAAGTCAAATCAATAATCGAAGGTCATCCAATATTAGGAAATGCACTAATATTCCTGGTGCGATTGCATCGTGTAATATCCCGTAAATAGAATGGGCATGAATCATTTTGTTGTTTACAATGTTTAAAAAATCTTGAGACCGATATAACGAAGAAAGTAATTAATTAATCTGCAAGCCCACTTCCCACTTAACTTTCCACTTTTTTTTTTTGAGACCCATTCCATCTTCTATGCCATTCTGCTATGCTTGCTAACCTAGCCCTCATTCTTGCCTGGTTTCTAGCTGCTCTGCCTGTGCCATCGGATGCCATCCTCTTAACCTCCATTGCTTTTAAGCCGATCGGTTTCATGCCAGCGATAACCAATGCGGCGGCATCAGAACGGTCCTTCCTGTCCGGAAGATGCTGCTGACTCTCAAAGCGCTCAGTCTGCGCGTTGAACGGATACCTCTACTGTAGCTGTCGACACTCTAAGCTGTCGCCCATAAATGTTCAGCATACAAAACTAGAGACTAACATAGGTACCGTCATCAGCAGCTTGCTGGTCTGTTCTTAAGCCCCGAGTGGCCAACATTTTCCGGGACAAAGCACGCACGCGAGGTACACATTCGATTCATACTTCCCATAAATATGCTGATAATAATGAAATCAATATAATTGTGCAGAGATATGCGAATGCTAAATCACCTGATCTAGATTTAGCGGTTTAAGCATCGCCACTACTTCTTTTTCAGCATATTTTGCCAATGCAATTAGCTAAAGTAGAACAATAGTAAAAGCACATAAGTTAGCCTTGAGATTCAATTGAAAGAGATGCTCCATTTTATTATAATACCGCAAAGAATATTTTGTTCAATAAAATTACTGAAGTAATTGGAATTGTTTAATTTTTCTTTGCGGGACAAAACCTAAATTCGCGCGCCACCGACTTTTCCTGCACATTCATTAAGTATTCACGCATATGTATCGACCCACATGCCTAGATAATAGATAGCCGTCTTATATTGGATGGTTATACCTTCCACTGTTATGCTCGCCTTTTCCACTTTTTTGCTACTGGAGATCAAGACCGCCTCAGTCCTATGTTCTGCTAATTTTCGTCCAGGTGATCCCAGTCAATCTGTAATACTGACTGTTCGAGCCAGCAGCAGCAAGGAATTTACTTATGTTTAAGAGTCATGTATTTTGTATTATTTGATACGAGAGTCATTATGTTTCTTCTCTTTACGTCGGAACGAGCGACTTCGAATCCAAACAGATCGGCGCTGCGGCCCTCTGATGCATTAGAAAAGTTTTAAGTCGTCTGCATGAAGCAAACGCTATCGCCCATGGCTAGTGCGGTTCAAAAATTCTAAGTTAAAAGGGTGCCGTGCACTTATAACTTGTTGTGGAACTTATAGCTAGATGAGTGAGATGTACATAACTCTTATTATATTATTTACTTAGGACTAAGGGAGAAGGGTATATTAATTTCACTGATATGAGGATCCACAAGCTCTGTGGAATCTGACTGAACCGACTTATTTATTACTTTCTCTCTTTGAGAAACCCCAAAAAAAACTTTTCTTGGGTGCTGACTAATCGATCTTTGAAGTGTGTTGTTTAGTGCATTTTCAACTCGCTCTAAGATAGTATCCCATTATAAGCGTTTGTCTGGATCATTTAATTTGGCGATCATTAGACCAATGCATTTCTCTCTCAAACTCTTTTGAAGTAAAGCAAGTTCCTCGATCAGAGATTAGGCATTTAGGGGAACTGACCCTTTTGGAATATTATGAAGAAATCCTTCTCCATTTCCACTATTTTCGAGTATGATATACAATGCAAGCAGTTTTCAATGTGTTGCTTGCGTTTGTCTTTTAACGTTAGGAAACCAGTAGTTTTTTAATATAATGTCTACCATTTTGTCTATTCCAATATGAGCTAACTGATCGTGATAGTTGTACCCATTTCTTTGGGTACATAAAAGAATCCTTTGCTCATTTCATTGCGCAAGTATGTCCTTGGTCTTTTCATCTCTTCTTTCACCAATGATTGAGTTTTCTTCAAAAGAATTAGAATCGATCGTGAGCGTATGTGTGTTTCTACTTAGTGCATCCACGTGCTGCATGGGTTTTCCAGCTCTGTGTTCTAGTGTATAGTGGTAATCTTGAAGAAATAGATCAAGCTATCCCTTGTAGTATGCTGTATAAAATATGAGCATGTGCCCATCGTATTGTAGTGTATACAATATCTAATGTTGTCATATTCTCAACTAAACGGTTAGAATATTGCACTCATAAACATAATGACACTCTGTCGCTGTGTTTACATAACATATCTATACATAAGTGCCGTAATACGATAAGTCACTTATATGACTGGCCTTCAGCGTGAGATCTGCAGTGTAAGCATTTACCAGTATATGTCTTCGCATACACATATATACATACATATATATTGCATGCTACTTACCCCCGCCGTTCTTCGGCAAAATTTATATATAAAAGTATTATGTATTTAGGCTAAGGAATTGAAAATAATAAATGATGGATTCATTCGAATTCATGAAACCAAAAGAACATCAAGTGTTCTATATATGCAAACTGAGAGATATCCCTACATGGCGGCAGTGACAAGTGTCAAGAGCTAAAAAGAGGTTTCGAGCAATGCCCAGAAGGCGCAGTGGAGTAAATAAACGGCTAAAAGATAAAAAAGCCGAACTCAGAAAACTGATATTGGCCCCCAACACTACAATTAGTTGGGAAAAGGGCAATAAGTTGCAAGCTGAACTCGTCAACGAAAACTAAAGAAAAGCTCAAACTCTACAGAATTTATACCAAAAAAATACCAATAATAAACAACTTCGTATTCCATCCAGAGAAACCGAAGATAGAAATACACACCAAACCAGAGAGGAGATGCCCACCAGACTGCCCTGAACCACTGGAGTCACCGCACTATGAATATACGTGCAGCAAGAAGACCGACACCGGCAACCCAATAGCCTATGAGACCAGCACCGGTACCGTCTGGCGCTTCAAGCCAGACCAAGGACAAGTGAACCGACAGCGCTTCACAGAGCACACAACAAAATAATTTAAGACAAAAAAATAATATAGGATATAAAAAAAATATTAAATATATTAATCGATTTAAAAATATGAAAAAAAATGAATTCACTACCTAAAATGATTATTGAACTTCATATCGAAGTTTGATAGAGTAGACAATTTAAAAGTAGAAGATAAAATGTTGGACCATTAGTCAAAAGTAACGGATTCAACCGCGAATGTCATTAATACTGTATAGACTTCTTCAGTCAATCTAAAGTTTTTAACCATTTTGCTCATCATAATTGTTGTTTTGCTGCTTGCGAACACACTTTAAAAATTATATAAGTTGCATAGTAAATGCATAAAGAAATATTTGAGTAGGGCTATAGAATTAGATAAGGTCTAAAGTGTAAATTCCATTACTTAAATACAAAAATAAAAATAAAAAAATAGAAGGAAGTTGTCGTAATCTTACATTCCATTTTATTGCCAATAAAGTTATAAACGACAACCCAAAATGGATGAAAGGAGTCAATCATTTTATAAAAAAAAATCCAAAATTCGTCTTAAGCTCATTTCAACTTCTACACCAGAATAAGGAATTCATATCCATTTATGACTTCGAATACAAATACATGGACACCTTCAACACTGAGTGCGGTTCACCAATTGAATTTGTAATAAAAGAAGACAAAGCAAAAATACTTAGTACACTACCCTATGTACAAGTCAAATCAATAATCGAAGGTCATCCAATATTAGGAAATGCACTAATATTCCTGGTGCGATTGCATCGTGTAATATCCCGTAAATAGAATGGGCATGAATCATTTTGTTGTTTACAATGTTTAAAAAATCTTGAGACCGATATAACGAAGAAAGTAATTAATTAATCTGCAAGCCCACTTCCCACTTAACTTTCCACTTTTTTTTTTTGAGACCCATTCCATCTTCTATGCCATTCTGCTATGCTTGCTAACCTAGCCCTCATTCTTGCCTGGTTTCTAGCTGCTCTGCCTGTGCCATCGGATGCCATCCTCTTAACCTCCATTGCTTTTAAGCCGATCGGTTTCATGCCAGCGATAACCAATGCGGCGGCATCAGAACGGTCCTTCCTGTCCGGAAGATGCTGCTGACTCTCAAAGCGCTCAGTCTGCGCGTTGAACGGATACCTCTACTGTAGCTGTCGACACTCTAAGCTGTCGCCCATAAATGTTCAGCATACGAAACTAGAGACTAACATAGGTACCGTCATCAGCAGCTTGCTGGTCTGTTCTTAAGCCCCGAGTGGCCAACATTTTCCGGGACAAAGCACGCACGCGAGGTACACATTCGATTCATACTTCCCATAAATATGCTGATAATAATGAAATCAATATAATTGTGCAGAGATATGCGAATGCTAAATCACATGATCTAGATTTAGCGGTTTAAGCATCGCCACTACTTCTTTTTCAGCATATTTTGCCAATGCAATTAGCTAAAGTAGAACAATAGTAAAAGCACATAAGTTAGCCTTGAGATTCATTTGAAAGAGATGCTCCATTTTATTATAATACCGCAAAAAATATTTTGTTCAATAAAATTACTGAAGTAATTGGAATTGTTTAATTTTTCTTTGCGGGACAAAACCTAAATTCGCGCGCCACCGACTTTTCCTGCACATACATTAAGTATTCACGCATGGGTGTCGATCCACATGCCTAGATAATAGATAGCCGTCTTAGATTGGATGGTTATACCTTCCACTGTTATGCTCGCCTTTTCCACTTTTTTGCTACTGGAGATCAAGACCGCCTCAGTCCTATGTTCTGCTAATTTTCGTCCAGGTGATCCCAGTCAATCTGTAATACTGACTGTTCGAGCCAGCAGCAGCAAGGAATTTACTTATGTTTAAGAGTCATGTATTTTGTATTATTTGATACGAGAGTCATTATGTTTCTTCTCTTTACGGCGCTGCGGCCCTCTGATGCATTAGAGAAGTTTTAAGTCGTCTGCATGAAGCAAACGCTATCGCCCATGGCTAGTGCGGTTCAAAAATTCTAAGTTAAAAGGGTGCCGTGCACTAATAACTTGTTGTGGAACTTATAGCTAGATGAGTGAGATGTACATAACTCTAATTATATTATTTACTTAGGACTAAGGGAGAAGGGTATATTAATTTCACTGATATGAGGATCCACAAGCTCTGTGGAATCTGACTGAACCGTCTTATTTATTACTTTCTCTCTTTGAGACACCCCAAAAAAAACTTTTCTTGGGTGCTGACTAATCGATCTTTGAAGTGTGTTGTTTAGTGCATTTTCAACTCGCTCTAAGATAGTATCCCATTATAAGCGTTTGTCTGGATCATTTAATTTGGCGATCATTAGACCAATGCTTCTCTTCACTGTTTTTACTTGACCATTTGCTTGACTCCGTGGCAATTTTAACTTGTTTTACTTTATTTTCGGTACATAAAAGAAAAGTAGGTCCTAATGTCTACCATTTTGTCTATTCCAATATGAGCTAACTGATCGTGATAGTTGTACCATTTCTTTGGGTACATAAAAGAAAAGTAGGTCCTTATCTTTTTTTGTATATATTATTTCATTGCGCATTTCATTGCGCAAGTATGTCCTTGGTCTTTTCATCTCTTCTTTCACCAATGATTGAGTTTTCTTCAAAAGAATTAGAATCGATCGTGAGCGTATGTGTGTTTCTACTTAGTGCATCCACGTGCTGCATGGGTTTTCCAGCTCTGTGTTCTGTGTTCTTGAAGAAATAGATCGAGCTATCCCTTGTAGTATGCTGTATAAAATATGAGCATGCGCCCATCGTATTGTAGTGTATACAATATCTAATGTTGTCATATTCTCAACTAAACGGTTAGAGTATTGCACTCATAAACATAATGACACTCTATCGCTGTGTTTACATAACATATCCATACATAAGTGCCGTAATACGATAAGTCACTTATATGACTGGCCTGCAGCATGAGATCTGCAGTGTAAGCATTTACCAGTATACGTCTTCGCATACACATATATACATACATATATATTGCATGCTACTTACCCCCGCCGTTCTTCGGCAGAATTTATATATAAAAGTATTATGTATTTAGGCTAAGGAATTGAAAATAATAAATGATGGATTCATTCGATTTCATGAAACCAAAAGAACATCAAGTGTTCTATATATGCAAACTGAGAGATATCCCTACATGGCGGCAGTGACAAGTGTCAAGAGCTAAAAAGAGGTTTCGAGCAATGCCCAGAAGGCGCAGTGGAGTAAATAAACGGCTAAAAGATAAAAAAGTCGAACTCAGAAAACTGATATTGGTCCCCAACACTACAATTAGTTGGGAAAAGGGCAATAAGTTGCAAGCTGAACTCGTCAACGAAAACTAAAGAAAAGCTCAAACTCTACAGAATTTATACCAAAAAAATACCAATAATAAACAACTTCGTATTCCATCCAGAGAAACCGAAGATAGAAATACACACCAAACCAGAGAGGAGATGCCCACCAGACTGCCCTGAACCACTGGAGTCACCGCACTATGAATATACGTGCAGCAAGAAGACCGACACCGGCAACCCAATAGCCTATGAGACCAGCACCGGTACCGTCTGGCGCTTCAAGCCAGACCAAGGACAAGTGAACCGACAGCGCTTCACAAAGCACACAACAAAATAATTTAAGACAAAAAAATAATTTAGGATTTAAAAAAATATTAAATATATTAATCGATTTAAAAATATGAAAAAAAATGAATTCACTACCTAAAATGATTATTGAACTTCATATCGAAGTTTGATAGAGTAGACAATTTAAAAGTAGAAGATAAAATGTTGGACCATTAGTCAAAAGTAACGGATTCAACCGCGAATGTCATTAATACTGTATAGACTTCTTCAGTCAATCTAAAGTTTTTAACCATTTTGCTCATCATAATTGTTGTTTTGCTGCTTGCGAACACACTTTAAAAATTATATAAGTTGCATAGTAAATGCATAAAGAAATATTTGAGTAGGGCTATAGAATTAGATAAGGTCTAAAGTGTAAATTCCAAAAAGAAAAGAATGGGCATGAATCAAAACAAAAATATGAAATGGAAGGAATTAGCGAAACAAATTAATTCCTTTAAAGAAAAATTTGAAAAATCTCATAAATGTATTACTAAAGATACAATTATAAAGGTAAACATGCTAATTCACCAGTACACCCGGCCAACAGAGAAGAAGAGGATATTGCACAGGAATATCAACAAGGATTTATTCAAAGGATACCAAGTACACCCGGTCACAAGAGAAGATATCAACAAGGATATTACACAAGAATATCAACAAAGATTTATTGAACGGATACCAAGTACACCCGGTCACCAGAGAAGATATCAACATGGATATTACACAAGAATATCAACAAGGATTTATTCAACGGATACCCAGTACACCCGGTCACCAGAGAAGATATCAAACAGGATAGCTAAGCTACGATAGCTGAGCTACGTATCAACCTAGCCAAATGTAGATTTTTCAAACGCAGAATCCGATTCCTCGGCCACGTGATAAGTAAACAAGGCATACACACTGATCCAGGAAAAACAGACGCCGTGCGAGAACTGGCCCCACCGACGAACGTGCGTCAACTTGGACGATGTCTGGGCATCGCTTCTTGGTACAGGCGATTCGTCCCGGAATTTTCCAGTGTCATACAGCCTATTACCACATTACTGAAGGAAAATACGAAGTGAAACTGGGGTACGGAGCAACAACAGGCCTTCGATGAGTTAAAATCCCGATTAACATCCGCTCCCATACTCGCTTGTCCGGATTTCAATGAGAAGTTCTACTTGCAGACGGACGCCAGTAACTACAGATTTGCTGCAGTCTTGACTCAATACCAGGAAGGTTCAGAACGAGTGATTGTATACGCCAGCCGGCGTTTATTAGCCCCAGAAGAAAAATACTCAGCGACCGAAAAAGAATGCCTAGCTATAGTTTGGGCAATTCGCAAAATGCGTTGCTTCCTGGAAGGATATCGATTCGAAGTGAGAACAGACCATCAAGCCCTTAAGTGGCTCAATTCCATAGATAATCCCACAGGGCGTATCGCTCGCTGGGCATTGGAGTTGCAGCAGTATGACTTTGATATTCAAAATCGTCGTGGAAAGCCTAACGTCGTGGTAGATGCCCTTTCTCGTCAGCCATTGGAAGTACTGCAGTCGATACAAGAGGCCATCCCACAGTGTTCATGGTGGCAGAAACTTAAACAGCAGGTAGAAAAGCATCCGGAACAGGTTCCAGATTATTACTACGAAGCCGGACAGACTTATCGCCGGCGGAATACCGAAGAAGAGGATTCAATACCATGGGAAGCTATGCGTACCGAAGGGACATCGACAAAGGATACTCCAAGAATGCCACGACGCACCTACAGCCGGCCACTTAGTCATAAGGAAAACCGCCACTCGAGTGGCCCAAAAATATTACTGGCCGGGAGCATTCCGTTATGTTGCTAGTCACATGGGGAAGTGCATGCAATGTCAAAAGTACAAAGCTAACCAACTGCAGCCAGCAGGAAAAATGTTTACTCGCCAAGTCAAGAAGGCTTTTAGCATAGTGTTTAGCGACTTTTTCGGACCTCTACCATGGTCCAAGCAAAGTAATACTATCTTGCTGGTGTTCTTAGATGCCTATACTCGATGGGTTGAATTGGTCCCACTTCGTAAAGCCACCGCGGCGGCTCTGGAGAAAGCGTTTCGGGAAAGAATTATCGGATAACATGAATTCCGCATACTTTGGTTTGCGATAACGGCACGCAGCTCACCAGCCGATCCTTCAAAGCTTTCTGTCAGCGGACAGGAGTGGAGATTCAATATATAGCAAGCTACACTCCGAGGCAAAATCCAACAGAACGAGCAAATCGCACCGTGAAGACGATGATAGCCCAATACCTCGAGAACGACCAGATCACCTGGGATCAACTACTTCCGGAGTTTATGCTTGCTATCACTTCCAGCGTGTGTGACTCAACTGGTTTTAGCCCGGCGTTCCTAGTGCTCGAAAGGGAACTCCGTCTTCCTGATGCATGGTATGAAGAAGTCACACCTGGATTAGGTACCACCCCCTGGTCGCCTGAGGATCAAGTCAAACGAATGAAGGACGTCTATCGTATAGCTCAAGATGACATGAAGCAAGCATCATTAGACCAGAGGAAACACCACAACCTAAGGAGACGGGAATGGCGGCCAACTATTGGTGATTTGGTGTTACTACGCCAACATCAACTGTCCAAAGCAGCCGAAGGGTTCGCCGCTAAGCTGGCGCGGAAGTTCGATGGTCTATATAGGGTAATCAAGTTTATTTCCAGAAACATTGTGCGCCTTCACGAAGTCAGTGGAAGGCAACGACGCACTGCCAGTCTAGACGACCTCAAACCTTTTAAATCAAACAAGGATCTCAACCCTCAAGCAGAAGCACTGGACACCGAAAGCATGGAGCACGACACTAACGCGTATAACGAGATCAAAGATGCCACGTCACCACAGTAGAAGAACGAGAAATATTCGTAGGGACCACTTGTTGGAGATCGTGATCTCCCAACGTCCCTCCCCCGTAAAGAGGGAATCCGGCGCAACACCAATAGATTCTAGACAGAGAATGAACTAAGTAAAATAGTTAAGGATAGATTTATAAGACATTGTAAAACTAAGCTAGGGTTAACAGGGTATTAGATAGATAACAAAACATTGTATCATCCACAGAACGACATCATCCGGATTTAGCATCCCGGAGATCCTATTAATTATCGAGCCACCAGTCTGTCCACCGACACTCCTTTCAAGAGACCCCCAATCCTGATAATACTATCAGCACTGATAGTACCGAAGACCGAGCTGTTCGACTTCGCAAATTTTGACCCAGGGCGATTTTCGCCCCACGTCGGACTTCGCGAACAGTATATTCCGTGTCCAACACCGCCTCATCATTCATCCGAATCAGAACGCAGCGCCAGCGCCGAAGCAGGATATCCAGGCCAGTGGTACGATACTTACGACTTCCGGGGCAAGTCGAACCAGGCAGACGAGATGGATCCGGAAACCGATGAAAACAGGGTGCTACCGATCCCGGAGCCCACTTTCGACCTCTATGGCTATCCCGAGGTATATGAGCAAATGAGTGATGAGGACAGCTGGGAACGGAGTGTATCCCCTCTAGTATATCCCACGTTTGAGGATATTTCTCCCCCCGCCACTCCAAGGGAGTATGAACACGAGGAGGCTACGACGAGCGCAGAAGCCGCGCGTAACTTGGGTGCTGGAGGCTCTCCGCTTGGCCCCCCCCCAGAACCTAGACAACCGTCCGCCAATAGGAAGCCCCTTCGCAAGCGTCGAGGTTCCCGTTGGCTGGAGATGCCCGGGCCTAGGCAACAGGATACCCTTTAAATTAATAGAGGTCTTGCGATCATGCATCCGACTCCACGAGGAGAGGAAATTCCTACGCGAAGTAGGCGGAGTTACGTACAAGGTACATGTCAGCCCGGCCGGCAGAGTAACCATTATTCTTCTACGTCCCCGCCCGTGAAGTAAGGGGGGGAGGTGTGACGACACTTTTTTGTGCGTAATATAAAGTATCTTCCCAAAGGACGAGACCCTAAAATTTAAATTTAAATTTTTAGTTCCATTTAATTATGAATTTCATTATTTATGTTATCTATATTTTTATAATTTCAAGTTTAGTTATTAGTCAATTTTTATACAGGTTTAATTTGTAGTTTGTTAATTATATTCTTTCAGTTCAAGCACCACTGCCAAAGCTCACTCATACACACTCACCCAGAATCAACGGTTCGAATGCACACGTATACAAACAGAAGCTACGCATGCCGACTGACTGTCGCCAAAATTACGCAGGCGTCTATGTAGCTTTTGGAGTTAACTGTAAGCGTCGTAAACACCGACGCTGCGTAATTGGGCGACAGCAGTAACTGGTGATGGAAAAGTACTGACGGAAGCAGAAGACAAAAGGCACACGCAAAATAACGGCACGCACTATAATTAGGCGACTGCAGCAGAAGCTGCCATCGATCTGATTGGTCGCTGCCGACGTCGATGTAGCAAAACGAGGCCAAGGGCAATGCAAGTTTAAAACTTGCAAAAAGTCTTGAAAGTGAACAGATCGTAATAATGAAAATAAATCAAAGTTATCAAAAGGCCAAGTGAAAATTCAAAGACAGAGAAGGGTATAAAACTAAATTATTAGTTATAAAAATTTGTGTTTTTATACCCTTGCAGAGGGTATAATAAAATTGGTCAGATGTTTGTAACGCATAGAAATAATCGTTTCCGACCCCATAAAGTATATATATTCTTGATCAGCATCAAAAGCCGAGTCGATATGACCATCTCCGTGTGTCCGTCTGTCCGTCTATCCGTCTGTCCGTCTGTTTGTTTCTTCGTTCTTTTTCGAACTTAAATTTTGAGCTACGTGAATAAATTTCATATCATTCTCTTCATTGATCTTTTATCCAAATCAAGTTTAAGAATTGGTAGGATCGGTCAACTAGATGTTATAGATAAATAGGAAAGATCAGAGGTACCTCGGTCAAAATGTGAGTTGTTCAAAACAGTTCTTGTGAGAAAAACTTTTTGAGACATCTCAACCAAATTTGGCACACAGATGACAATTCTACTTTTACACCTTACCAGCAAGTTTGATTCAGATCGGATAATAAACACCGACATAAATCAATAAAATCAATGAATCAACCCCCATCAGCATCAGTATGTATGCATATGCAGCCAATTAAATACGTTTATATTTGCTTTTATATATGCATACACAAACAACATACATATATTCAAACATACAAACATACATACATACATACATATATGCGAACATGTGCTTGAAAAAACTACAAGCTGAGTGCGAACAGAAAGAGACAGAAAACTATTTGTATTGTGTTGTTGGTTTCTAGAATTCATCAGAAAATTTAGAGAGTGAGAAGCTGGAGGCTTGCAATGTTTGGTAGCGGAGTAGGTTGAAATCGATTCTAGAAGCGACGTGAGCGGAGGTTCAACTCCGGCCGTTGGCAAACTCGAATATTTCTTATTGTTTCTTTTTTTGGTTCAAATTTTTTTTAAATTTTATATTTCCAATTTTTAAAATATCTTGAATCCGATATAACGGAGAAAGTAATCAATTAATCTGCAAGGGTATACAAACTTTGGCACGGCCGAAGTTAGCTTCTTTGATATTTTTTCTATCATATAATTCTTTATTTTTAGCTTTATGTTGTTCTAACATAATTCTGGCTCTTTTATAGACCTGTTCTAATATAAATTTTGATTCCTTGGCATAATCTTCTATGTTATAAAGTGGTTTTATTATATCTATGTTGTTAAATTGTTTTGGTAAATTCGAAGTTTTACCAATACTATACTATATGGACAATAATTATGTGCCTTAGAGGGTGTTGTATTAAAACAATATGCGAAGTATCGTATCCATACATCCCAGTCAGTTTTATCTACTGATATGTATGAACGTATGAACTCATTAAGTGTTCGGTGGCTTTGCTCCACAGTACCTACGGTCTGGTGATGATGTGCGGTTGAAGTTATTTTTTTTATATGCATAGTTTTGCACAAATCTTCAATTATTGAATTTTTATATTCTGTTCCAATGTCCGTAATGAACGTCTTCATTGTACCGTACCGCAGAATAAAATCTTCAAATATAGCTTTTGCTATCGTTTTCGCACTTTTATCTTTTGTTGGTATTATTGCAAGGTATTTTGTTAAGTCGCAGATTAAAGTTACTGCGTATTCATTTCCTTGTTCAGATTTGGGTAGTGGACCGATCGTATCCACAATTACCCTGTCGAAAGCCATTTGTGGCGTTTCAGTTATGGTCAATGGAGTTTTTGTATGTTTAGTTATTTTGATTTTTGACACTTATTAGATTTCTTTATATATTTTGAGATATCTCGTGTCATGTTTTTCCAGTAGTAATGTCTTTTTATTTTGGCGATGGTTCTTGATATTCCAGTATGACCTCCTTGTATAGGGTCGTCATGGAACGTAAACAGTATTGCTTCTTTCTCTTTATTATCCTTTGATAATAGGGTCACCGGCTTGAGTAGCGCTACTGTTAAAGATTTTAATATTTTATTGCCTATTAATTTAAAAGATTCTATTGAAATAGTTTCAAAGATCTTTTCGCTCGGTGCCACTTTGAACGGAAAACTATTGTATTGTGTTGTTGATTTCTAGAATTCGTCAGAAACTTTAGAGAGCGAGAAGCTGGACGCTTGCAATGTATACCGAAATAGCGAGGCCGTGAATTTTAAGTTTGGTAGCGCAATAGGTAGAGATCGATTCTAGAAGTGAAATGAAGCAAGGTTCAACTCCTGCCGTTGGCAAACTGGAATTTTTTCTTACTGATTCTCTTTTTGGTTAAAATTTTTTTTAAATTTTATATTTCCAATTTTTAAAATACATATCTTGAATCCGATATGACGGAGAAAGTAATCAATTAATCTGCAAGGGTATACAAACTTCGGCACGGCCAAAGTTAGCTGCTTTGATATTTCATACTTAAATTTTGAGCTGCGTGAATAAATTTCATATCATTCTCTTCATTGATCTTTTATCCAAATCAAGTTTAAGAATTGGTAGGATCGGTCAACTAGATGTTATAGATAAATAGGAAAGATCAGAGGTACCTCGGTCAAAATGTGAGTTGTTCAAAACAGTTCTTGTGAGAAAAACTTTTGAGACATCTCAACCAAATTTGGCACACAGATGACAATTCTACTTTTACACCTTACCAGCAAGTTTGATTCAGATCGGATAATAAACACCGACATAAATCAATAAAATCAATGAATCAACCCCCATCAGCATCAGTATGTATGCATATGCAGCCAATTAAATACGTTTATATTTGCTTTTATACATGCATACACAAACAACATACATGGAAGCATACAAACATACATACATACATATATGCGAACAAGTGCTTGAAAAAACTACAAGCTGAGTGCGAAACAGAAAGAGACAGAAAACTATTTGTATTGTGTTGTTGTTTTCTAGAATTCGTCAGAAAATTTAGAGAGCGAGAAGCTGGACGCTTGCAATGTATAACGAAATAGTGAGGCCCTAAATTTGAAGTTTGGTAGCGCAATAGGTAGAGATCGATTCTAGAAGTGACATGAACGAAGGTTCAATTCCGGCCGTTGGCAAACTCGAATTTTTTCTTACTGATTCTTTTTTTGGTTCAAATTTTTTTTAAATTTTATATTTCCAATTTTTAAAATATCTTGAATCCGATATGACGGAGAAAGTAATCAATTAATTTGCAAGAGTATACAAACTTCGGCACGGCCGAGTTAGCTTCTTTGATATTTTTTTTTTATAAATTCAATTGGTCCAAAATGATAATAATGTATAAAGAAAGAACATAAACACAATTGTAGTTCAATACCAAAAAAAAAACTACAATATAATAAGGAATTATGGGACTCAAGTTATATCATATCATCATAACCGTTCAATCTTGCTGGTCGTGTTTTTTTGGGCGCTTTCACTTTAAATTATTCGGCCTATTGTTTTTCTAAATCATTTAAAATATTTAAAAATATAAATATTCTTGCAGGCCTCGGTAGATAAGTTGTCTAAGCGACCCAGTCATTTAGGCAACTGAACAACGAGGACCCGGGTTCGAATCCCAGTCTAGTGCATAGATGTAGTTTTCGTCTAAGTCGAAGGCCTTAGTTGCCAGTGCTTGTAAAATATAGTTAGGTTGATAGTTTACAACTATATCCTATACTTTAATAATAATAATAATAATAAATATTCTTGTGCGCCACATTGCGAACTGAATTTAAATTCTCGCTTTTTGTTTGTTGCGAAGCATAAAATCAAAGCTGCTTTCCTTTTTGCTTTCAAACTAACAACAAAACCGAAAAAGTTTTGTTGTTGTTTAAGAACAATCTTTGATTTTTGTCTCCGCTTTGTTTTGTGTTGTTTGTGTGCTGCCTTGATCTTTTGCTCTCTAATTTCGTTTTTTTTCTCTCTTTCTTACGTATTGCCAGTGATAGCGCCCGTAATTCTCGCGTCGTTTAATCTCGCGTTCGGGATCTCAGTTAGTGTGCCACGCTCTTAAATATATTAACTCTTCTCTTTCTTGTTGATTGCAAACTGCAGCAGCTTAACCCTTGTGTTAACTTTGGGTTCGTATACGCCTTTTTATACAAAATTTAAAAAAATTCTTTTTAATTCTTTTATTCCATTATTAATATTTATATTAATAAAAATTAATAAAGAAATGTCGGTCTGCTCACATAAACAGAAATGCCAGGATAATTTTTTGCTTTGTTGGCTGTGTGACAATGTAATGCACTTTATGTGTGCCGGTTACGCTGCCAAGGTATTGGTGGAGGCCTGAAATGGAGCTGCGAGGCTTGCCGTGGTGCCGAAATGGAATTGCGCGTTTTCATGAGGCGGACTCGTGAAGGATTTAAAACCGTTTTGGCTGGTCTTAACAAGGTTCGGGATGAGTTTTCATTGTTGAGTCCCCGAAACGGAAGGAGACCATCCCCGAAACGGAAGAAGACCATCCCCGAAACGGATGAAGACCATCCCTAGGAATTTATCACTGGGTCCGCCAGTATCTCTTATCGCTGTCTCGAACACTCTCAGTTGTCCAACTACGCCGAATGTACAGCACCTAATATCTTTTAAGAGTCAGGTTCCATCTGTTGGTGTGGATTCCATTGCCTTTCCCCTGGTATTGGTGTTCCACTTGCTACCAAGATATCTGGTGTAGTTTCCGAAACGTCCGGGGGAATGTCCTCTGCTAAGGATATTCCCAACCAAATACTGACGAGAGGTGCTCGTAAAGCATTGGCTGCCACGGCTCCCTCATTACAAAATGCTGCGGCTGCTATACCAGTCAGTATGTCAAGTTCTCTCGTCGGTATTCCATAAAAAAAACAAATATTTGTTTCGATGCTCAACTCTAATACAACATCAGATGATGTTTTGGCCCATATCCGGGCACGAATCCCTGCCTCAAATTTAGTGGTGGAAAAATTTAAATTTTCATATACTCGTGACAATTCGTCATTTGGCGGAAGCCAAATCATTTTGAGAGAGCCTGTAAAAGTGATTTTTAGCCGGAACATCTTGTAGTAAAAGAGTATACGGCAAAAAAGAAAAATCGGCCTCTGATTCGACTGCCTTCTGCACCAACCTTAGCTACTAACAAATCTAAAGCTTCTTTATCTTCCGGCACGTCTGCATCAGCTGGCATGCGAAAAAACTAATCTCACCCCTCACTCTGGCCTATCAGAATGTTAGAGGGCTAAGATCTAAGCTGTCTAAACTCTATGTAGACAGCATATCTTTTAATTTTCATGTTCTTGCCTTTACTGAGACGTGGCTGAAGCCGGACAAATTATTCAATTTATAGGAGAAATCAGACAATCCGCAATGGTGGTGGTGTGTTAATTGCTGTCGATTCAGCCTTTCCATCTGAACTAATGCAGTCATCTTTCACTCATGAAATCGAATTCATCAGTGTTAAGATCTTGTTTAACCTTTTTGCACCTATGTTACCTGTTCGTATATCCCACCTGTGTCCGACTTGAAAATTAACAATAAACACTTGCACGCCATTCAAGCTGTTTCCCACCTGTGTCCGATTTGGAAATTAACAATAAACACTTGCACGCCATTCAAACTGTTTCCGCAGTGATGTCCAATAGAGATTCACTTATCGTTCTTGGAGATTTTAATCTCCCAGATATTTCATGGGTCCCTGATGCATCGTCCATGATGCTGCCCTCCTTGTCACATTGCTTCGTTGATGGTCATTTTGTCTTATCCCTAAGCCAAATAAATCCTGTGCGTAAATCACATGAGAAATTACTTGATCCCATATTTGTATTGGATTCCCCAGATTGACCCACTTGTTCTTCCAGAAGACAAATTTCATCCTACATTAAATGAGCTAAAGAGCCGATTTTTTGTGCTAATTCGGTCTCAAAGATTCGTTGTTTTCGCAAGGCTGACTTCATCAGATATACCAATCTCATTCTTCATAATGATTGATCATATTTGTATAGTTGCACACATATGGATACCGCTATTCAATACTTTTACAATGTGCTTGACTCGTTTTTTAAAGTTTGTATTCCTCTCGTGAAATCAGTTCGGTCTAACAGACCGCCCTGGTTCACTCGGGAGTTGTCTAACTTACGAAACATCAAATCAAGACATTATAAGAAGTACAAAAAAGCAGGTCGCCCGTCTGATTTTTATCTGTATTCTGTTGCCCGTTCGAACTTTCTGGTTCTTAACACCAAATGCTATAAAGATTATCTTCGGCGGTGTAAACTTCAGATTTCGCATCCTGTTTAAGTTTTAAAAAATAAGATAGCTGACACTGATCAGGCCATTGCTGATAAGTTTGCTGATTTTTTCATAACAACCTATTTCTAATCGGAATATACTGGGAACCTTTCGCATCCTTACCAGTTAAATAGGTCTAATGGTATTTTCAATCCTTTCTTCGATGAAAGTACGCTTCTTAGCGTGCTTAAGTTAATTAAGCCTGTGTACTCACCGGGGCCTGACGGGATTCCTGGGTGTGTACTAAGATTTTGTGCTGATGCTTTATGCAAGCCTATTCACAAGTTATTCTCCTTGTCTGTAAACGTCCTCTTTCCCGAATATGTGGAAGGAATCTTTTATCATTAATCTATTACATTACTGAGTTGGATTCATGAGTACCTAACAAACGGAACACAGAAAGTTCTTTTTGAGTCTTCTTATTCGAAACGCATTAATGTGACATCCGAGGTGCCTCAGGGTAGTCATCTGGGTCCGTTGCTCTTTACCCTCTTTATCAACGATCTTCCCTCCGTCATGCTACATTCTCGAGTGCTAATGTATGCTGACGATGTTAAGCTATGCCTTAGTTTCAAAGATATGATTTCGCACAGTCGATTACAGGTTCACCTTAACAATTTTCAGTGTTGGTGCCAACATAATCGTTAAACACTGCAAAGTGTAAGGTTATCACATTTAATAGAAACTGTCCTTAACTCATAATATATTTCATAAATAATTCTCCATTAGAACGTCTAATTGTAATGAACGATTTGGGTGTACTCATGGACCATAAATTGACTTTCAACTCCCATGTTTCCACAATTGTTGGCAAAGCAATGGGTGTTCTCAAATTTATAAAGAGATGTTCAAAAGAATTGGACGATCCTTATTCTACAAAAATCCTCTTTACCTCTTAAGTCCGCCCCATTTTAGAATAGGGATCTTGTGTTCGGTCACCTCAATATGAGTCACACCACATGAGAATTGAATCTGTGCAAAAGCAGTTTTTACTATTTGCTCTTCGTGGTCTGAACTGGGATCACGTCAAGCTTCCCGCGTACTTGAGTACGCTTCTTTTGATTAACCTCCCTTCCCTTATTAACCGTATAATAATGCTTGGTGTAGTTTTTATGCACAAGCTCCTGAATGGTGATGTAGACTCGCCTGATCTTTTGACCCAAGTCGAATTCTCTGTACCTTTCAGGTCTACTAAAAACTATATTCCCTTATTCCTTATACGCTGTACTACTAACTTTTCTTTGCATGAACCCTTTCGAGTCCTCTGTTCTGATTACAATCATCTTTACCGACAGATTAGTTCAGAGATTTCTCTTTCCATTCTAAAATCGTCTATTCTTTCCTATCTAGCTCGTAAGTAGCTGTCGTTTTCGTTTACTTGTCTGTTTGTTTGTGTTCCCCGCGACACCGTTGGGATTCGCGCGAAAAAAAAGTATTTAAGGAAATATCTTCCATTCATCCGTTATTTACTGGATAATAGTGAACAGAATATTACGTTAAAAGAAATGATGTAGAGGATTGAACATAATAAAAAGTTTAAGAAATATGTTGGGGATCTTATTGAAGAGTCGCTTAGAGTCCGCTATACCAACCAATTGCCAAACAGGGATATACCAATATGGATACACGAACTTTTTAAAGACAAAACGAGTTTTTTGATTTAGAGAGATTCGATGACGATTGAGTCATATTGCTAACTCTCAACAAAAAATCACTCAAATGCAAGTTTATTCTTTTTTAAACTAAATCCAATTTCCCTTCGTCAATATATATATATCTTTTTTTTTTCTTTAACTTATTTATATTTTATTTGCAATCTGCCTTAACTAGGCAATAAACAAACTGACATAACATAAATAATAATAGCCGGACGGTTTAAGCTCCAGTGAACTCAATCCATATATTTAGATATTGTCATTTAATAACTACCTATTTGTTACCCTATCTGGCAGGTCCAGGACATGAGTTCTTTTTAGACGACTTGTGGTGACAGAGTTATCTAATAGATTTACTGCTAAAGCGTTCTCATGATCATGTAGACTGTTGATATATCTACTTGTAAAAGATTTTATCTCGTCTATGACTGTGGGTATTTGGAGATCTTTATGGATATCTGTGTTGGTCATATATCGACAAGCGCCTGTTATTGATCTGAGTCTTAGACTGATATCTCTGCAGTATTTCTATGTTTGATTTACTGGCTGTGCTCCATAGCTGCAGCGCGTAAGTCCATACTGGCTTTTGAACAGCCTTGTATAACCGAATTTTGTTTTCAAGACTTAACTGAGATCGAGGTCCTAGTAACCAGTACATTTTCCTGGTCTTTTCTTTTAGCTCTTTTTGCTTTGCCTTGATATGCTGCTTCCAAGTAAGTCGTCGATACAAGTGAACTCCCAAATATTTCACCGATTCGCTATGTGGGATGACAGAGCCATTCAGCGATACTGGGGGACACTTTCCAGGCCTGAGAGAATGTGACCTGAACTGATTTCTGATCATTCACCACTATTTTCCACTTTTTAAGCCAAGCTTCAATAAGACTAAGTTCCTCTTGAATTATATTTGACGCTTCAAGTATGTTACTGCTCGTAGCGATGACTGCGGTATCATCAGCATATGTTGTTGTTTCAATAGCGTTTGTAGAAGGTAAATCGGCGGTGAAAATAGTGTACAGAAATGGCCCTAAAACGCTCCCTTGAGGGACACCAGCATTAGCAGTGTTTATGTTAGACGACTCCCCACGTTCATGGACATAAAATGCTCTGTTGTTCAAATATGATTTAAGAATTAGAAAGTATGGTGCAGGTAGCCAGTTTTTAATTTTGTAGAGTAGACCTTCATGCCAGACTTTGTCAAATGCTTGCTTAATATCAAGGAATACTCCTGTGCAGTACTTTTTGCATTCAAGTGCATTAGTAATTGCATTCGTAATGCGGTAGCATTGCTCGATCGCGCCGTGCCCCCTTCTAAACCCAAACTGATGTTCAGGTATGATGTTTAGATTGTCCAGTACAGGTAACATTCTTCTTAAAAGTATGCGTTCAAATACTTTAGAGAATGTCACCAGCAAGCTTATGGGACAGCATGACGATGTGCATTCTTCTGGCTTATTGGGCTTAGGGATCATAATGACTTCAGCACATTTCCACTGAGTTGGAAAGTATTCTAGTCTAAGCATAGCATTATAAATGTACGTCAGCAATCGGATGCATTTCGGCGGAAGATTTTTTATTGTATTTCCACATATTTTGTCATATCCTGGGGATTTTTGCTTATTTATCCTTTTTATTTCCTCTACGACTTCTGTAAATGTCGTTTGCCTTATCGGCAGGCTCATCTGGCATGGAGAATCTAGAAATCGGTGTACCTCATTTACTGCCTTAGGATCATTTTCTGGGTTTGGCTTAAAAACTGAACGTAGGTGGTTAGCAAAGGCCTCAGCTTTCTCTACATTTCCTCTGTATCGTTGTCCAATGCTGTCGACAATTGTGGTAGCTCTTCTGGTGGCTTTCCAAAGACTATATTCTAGGTCACTTGTGTATGGGTCGAGACTTCTTAGAAAGTCTGCTGTCGAGTCGTTTTTAATTTCCCATAGTTTGATGTTTAAGTCTTTAGCAGCCTTGTTGAATTTTCTCTTGTCTACTGGACTTCTTGATGTTTGCCATATTTTCCGAAGTTTTCTTTTTTCAGCTATTTGAGATCTCAGATCTAGTGGTATAAAATGTTCGACTTCTTTGGTTTTCGTTAGGTGGTGTTGTGAACATGCAACCAGCGGCATGAATTGAGTTAGTAAGTGTCTCAATAGCTAAGTCTACTTCGTTCCCAGTCTTAAGCGAAATGTCTAGATATGTTCTGTCTTCAAGCCAATTTTTAAACGCTCTTATGTTTGTTTTTGAGTTGATGATTTTGTAGGGCTTTTCCTTAAAACAAACTGTAGAACCATATGTAACATTAATTGGTGAGTGATCGCAGCTCAGATCGAAATTCTCCTCTATATGAAAATGATTTTGCTGTAGCCCAACATAAACAATGAAATCTAGTAAATCTGGTATTTTTCTAGGATCAGTTGGCCAGTAAGTAGGCCTTCCGGTAGATAAGGTTGAGTAATTGTTGGAGGTTATGCATTTGTACAGTTCAGCACCTTTTGGATTTACAAGTCTTGACCCCCACCATGGATGCTTTGGCATTATAGTCACCTCCCGCAATAAATTGTCTACCAAGCCCTTGAAATAGAGTGTTAAAGTCATCAAGCCTGCAGGAATATCTTGGTGGTAGGTACACTGCAGCTATGGAGATTGTTGCATGAAGACATTGTATTTGAATCGCTCCAACTTGCATGTTATATGTGTTGATGTTATCTAGTGTTTGGTATTTAAGTGTGTTTTTATAATAACCGCACTTTCACCGTGTGCTCTTCCAGATGGATGATTAGCTTGGATAATGTCATACCCATTAATGGTTATATGATTTTTCTTGGTAAAGTGCGTTTCAGAAATCAGTAAAATGTCAATGTTACTGGTTTTAATAAATAAAGTTATTTCATTCCGGTGATTGGAGATTCCGCAGATCTATTTGCATAATTTGTTTACAAGCAGCATTATCATGTTTAGGTGATTGGTGGTTAGTTCCGACTGTTTCACTAATAGTTGTTCAATCCTGTCTAATGCTGACTTTTCTTGTACTGCAGTATCACGCCGTTCCCTTTTGGGAACGCTAATCTTGTTTTTTGTAATTGCTTGGTAGACTCTGCAGCCTTAATAGCTAACAGCATGATTCTCATTGCAATTGGCACAGTTGATGCTTGGATGAGTTTCAGAACATTTAACGCACCTAAATCTTTTATTGCAACAAGATTTTGTGTGCCCGAATTCTTGGCATCGGTGACATTGAGCCATGTCGCTTATTTTCTTTGGTGGTTCTATTGTAACTATGGCGTTATTGATATGTTTAATATTGTAGATTTCAGCGTTGTTCTTGTTTGGCTCTAGGTCTATGATACGTGATACGGCTTTTAATGTTGTGAATACTCCTGACTACATGACCTTGCAGCTCTAGCTCGTGCTTTATTGATTCAGATTGTGTGGTGTAATGAAGGTTTTTGTCCACAACACTAAATGCCCTTTCCTGCTTGAGCTGAAATGTATGGTAGTCTACTTTATCCTTGTTTAATATTTTAACTAAGTTCCTGTACTTTTCAACTTTCTTTACCATAACACGAATGTGTCCGACTCGTTGGGACTTATAAGAAAAGTCAGCGGTGTCTATATGTGGCTTAAGGTTTTTAAGCAACCCATTAATATCTCTGACTTTAGAGATAAAAATCGGGGGTGGTTTTTCAGATGCTGGTGTATCGATTTCAATATCATTTAGTGTTGGGTTTGTTGCTGATTTGTTATAATTAGTTTCCTCCTCTGATTCTGCCAACAGGGCAAAGTGGTTAGCATGGCTGGATGTTAAGGGTCCAAGGCCCAAGGCCGGAAATTTTCTTGTCAAATTTGGAGAGTTTTCTTTCTTACGTTTAGATGATCGTGGAATAATTGGCATATAATTGACATTTTGCCAGTCCATGGTATTGTTTTCATCATCACAAGACATGCTATTTGAGGCTTAGCAGCAGCAAAATTGCAGGTGCTTATCAGTAGTTCTATTTTTAGAACAGGTGCCGTTAGTTTTTTTTTTTTAAGTAAAAATAAAATAATTTTAAACTTGGAAAAGTACACGTACAAAATTTGACAAATTTCACCAATACAACTCGCACTTAAGGTCAATATATAAAGTATACAAATTAGTCTACAATGAGTTCCGTTAGCAGTTCTGAGAAAGTAAAACCAAAAAAAAAAAGAATATAATATCGAAAAAAAATTTTCTGTATTGTTGTATATACGAAGAATTACAAGAAAGAAACGAAGCCTGGTATCAACACAATATACAAAATAAAAGAAAACCTTAAAAGCAAGCTTTCCTCTCTTTAATCTCAAATAAAGTCTTAAACGGTAAGTAAACTAAATTATGAGAATGAGATAAAAAAAAATACAAGAACAAGATAAAAAAAAAAGAATCCACACAAATGCAATTAAATACAACAAATAAAACATGACAATTATAAAAACCAACGGACAAGACAATTTCATGGAAGACGCCGTAGCACGGTTAACAATATCCGACCGGAAAAAATAATTTTGTAGCTGATGCGTTTTCATGCATCATTATTAATGATAAGATATACAAAAAAAGTCCTGAATGTCACTACCAGGCAACAGTATAGAGAGAAAGAATGCTGCGCAGGAAATATACAAGTAGATTTGCCTATGCGAATACTTGACAACACTTCTAAGCCCAGCATATATGAAATCATTTATAATGACGAAGTAAGTAAAGACACTACTTGCATATGAGAAACAATTCGTGTTTTTTTTAAACAGAAAGAAAATTATTGCATGAATTATTGTTAGCGATCTGTACACCAATGGAAATCTTGACTTAGATCAGTTCTTCTAATGGCCTGAAATGCAAGCCGGTATACTCAAAGTGGTACCCAGCGAAACAATCTTTCGATTAATTTCAATTGAATCTTTCAAGAATATAGGCAATAAAATATTAAATATATATTAAGAGTAGCGCTACTCAGGCCGGTGACGCTAATAGAAAACATAAAAGATCAAGAAGCGATACTGCCTAAATTCCATTATTAATGACTTGTGCAAATATCTAAAGATAGACAACATAACGTCTACTGCACACCATCACCAGGCATTAGGGGATAAAACCGATTGGGATGTTTGGGTACAATATTTCACATATTGTTTTAACACAACACCTTCGGCCGCTCATGGATATTGTCCATATGAACTAGTCTTTGACAGATTACCAAGACAGTTCATAGATATTAATAAAAACACTCAAATAGAACCACCGGATAACGTCGACGATTACTCTATGGAAGTTAAGTTCAGACTAGAAATAGCTTATTAAAGATCCAGAATATTGCTAGAAAATAGTAAAGCCAGAAATAAAAAATATCATGCTAATAAAGTATCAGATAGAAGTAGAACTAAAATTCTGTTAAAAAATGAAGCAGGACACAAATTAGACTCTACTTATACTGAACCATTTGCGGTCATAGGAATAGAAAATAGATATAATATTACAATTAGGATACAATATTTATTACAATAATAAGTAATAATTAAATGCCTTCATAATACTACGTTATTTTTTTTAAAAAGGGAGGATTATTGTAGTGTATACAATATCTAATGTTGTCATATGCTCAACTAAACGGTTAGAGTGTTGTACTCATAAGCATGGTGACATTCTGTCGCTAAGTTTAAATAACATATCCATACATAAGTGACGTAATATGATCAGTCACTTATATGACTCAACCTGCAGGGTGATAAAATTTGACTGAGCCATATGTTAGAAAATATATTCACAACCAAGAAGTAAACTAAATTACCCATTTTTCATTTTATTCTCTCTTATTCTAATTCTTCTGGCATGTCGGCAATTGCTGCTCTTTATCTTAGATTAAAATTATTTATTTATTTATATCGATTTATATTTAAAAATAAACAGTGTTGTACTCATAAGCATGGTGACATTCTGTCGCTAAGTTTAAATAACATATCCATACATAAGTGACGTAATATGATCAGTCACTTATATGACTGGCCTGCAGGGTGATAAAATTTGACTGAGCCATATGTTAGAAAATATATTCACAACCAAGAAGTAAACTAAATTACCCATTTTTCATTTTATTCTCTCTTATTCTAATTCTTCTGGCATGTCGGCAATTGCTGCTCTTTATCTTAGATTAAAATTATTTATTTATTTATATCGATTTATATTTAAAAATAAACAGGTCTAGAATAAGAGTCTAGAATTTGACTTTTAAGCCTGAAATTGACAATGATTTTACTGGTTGTAAGTGCGGTTGACTCTATCTTACCTTCTGAATTGAGATTGTTGTTTATTTCCGACTCAATTTTTTTTTCTCTCTTCATTTGTTTTTGCCGTTACCGCAGTATATAACAAACATTTAGAGTCCAAGCAATACTATTTTCAATGCGTTCTTACTTGCCTTTTGTAATTTTAGTTTACCTAAACTTCAACGGTTGGGAAGAGTCAGCTCTGTTGCTTCCTTCTAAGCCACATTGTATAACTTTTCGTATTGTCCTTGGCCAAAAAAGTTTCTTGCGTAATAATAATGATTTTTACTGCGCAGTTTATAGAATTGATACTTTTGACTTTCCATAAGTTAATATTCATATCCCTATCTATTGAACTTTGCAACCTTACATTTGTAATCTCATCTATAAGTTCTTGGACATTTACTTTAGAGTTGGGAGGACATCAAGAAACTGTATAATTTTCTCTACGTCTATTGCAGGACGGATTTTTTATGACGTGAATACTATTCAAAGATGCATTGCAACCGCTTAAGCTTTATCTTTTTATGTACGGTAGTAGAGACCATCCGAGTTTTTAATAGGATACGTCCTTTTAACTGCTCTCTTGAGATAATTACTGTGGATCGGAAGTTTCGGCTGCACTTAAACGTCGTTTATAATTTCTTGTTGTATTAGATAACTAAGTAGTGTTTTTAATTTGTTGCTTCTGTTGGGCACTGCCTCGTTTCTTGGATTTTAAAGAAGTAGATAATACTGGTTTATTGATTTTCTTTTGAGAGAAGCAAAATATGCTGCTTTTTGAGTATATCGATTAAAATTTTGCTTTCAAAATTCTCTGACGTCAATACGTAATGTCTGCAACTATGTCCGCTAATGTACATTTGGTGTTTGTTTTCTTTGCAATATTTTAAAAAAATCAACAATAGGAATTTCTCGACAGCATTCTCTTTGGTCTATCATAGAACTTAGTTCATTATTTGGTAAAGAAGTGGAGTATTTCAACAAAAATGTGTCGATGAATTTAGTTCTTTATATATCGAGAAAGTACCATTCAAAACGAGAGTTTTTGTCGTAGTCATAGTTTTTGCCGTGGTCGTTGCTTAGTTCCTGATGAATTTTGGAATGATCATCCAAAATACGTTTTTTTTTACCAGAAAACATCGATGGTGTGCGTGAACTGGTATTGTAGGATCAGCATGTGATTTATCGTGCTACAAAGGCATCCTTGCACATTGGTACTTGGTACCCAATGACTTTTTATTCCCTCACATAAAAAACTGCGTAGTAATGTAATGTTACGTATACTAAGGAATGTCCGGAGCAGAGATCGTAATTACTGCTGCATGATATTTTTTGGGCGTCCACTCCTATTGAAATAGCGATATCAAAAACTTAGGTATCTTATGAGGATCCGATGTCCAGTATTTGGCTTCACTAGTTGAGTGACAGTCTACATCGCTATCAGCAACACAACAGTATAAGGATCTACCTCTATCGATGTACCTCTATCGTCTCCTCAGATATTGTATCTGCTGCCTAGGAAAC
Organism: Drosophila sturtevanti; assembly: GCA_018150375.1. Classification (NCBI taxonomy): domain Eukaryota; kingdom Metazoa; phylum Arthropoda; class Insecta; order Diptera; family Drosophilidae; genus Drosophila; species Drosophila sturtevanti. The sequence continues at coordinate 44,986 of JAECWJ010000423.1, read as the reverse complement.
ATTTAACTGTATGTTTGTCGACTATATTTCCCGGTAGGATATATTTTGCTGATATTGCTAGGTCTCCAGTGTTTGCGATATGTCATACCCAAGATAGCTAGGTTGCTCGATTAGGCTTGACGCACCACACATGCCTCTTAACATATAGATTATTTAAAGTATGCCTTGTAATTCAAATTGTCTGGCTAAATCCTCTTTTCATTAGTTTCTTAAAAGCAAATTAAAATGGATTTATTTTTTGTTCCTCATTTGACATATTTGTAATAAGCTTAGAAAATGTTTAAGGAATTCACACGATTCTTTATCAATAACCATTATTTTAACTTGACCATCACTAATTGATTTATACGTGAATTCATTATTAATGCCAATAAATTTGGTTATATTGTTTATCATGATATTGATGTCAGATACATCAGAAATACTAATAGGTGAAGGTTTAAATAGTCACCTCACAGCTTAGCTATCTGTTTCGCCGTTGGTTTCTTTTTTATTGATTGTGTTAGCTTAATGGTCAAAAATTCATATTTCTTATACCTACTTAATATTTGCTTTTTCCTTTGATCGATACTTTTTTTTATGTTCTGGTAGAGATAGGAATATTCCGTATATGTAGAAGAATCAAAATTAGTATGTGATTGCTTTACAGAATTTTGGGGTATTTTCGCCCATGATCCCTTCCACTTTGTGATTAATTATTCAGTTTTGCGACCAAGAGGTCTTGGTGGGACTTTATAGGTGCTCACGCCAAAAAAGGTAACCAGCAGAGGAGGTGGGGAAGATTTTTTCCCGCGTGATGGACGTAGGTGAGTTGATTCCCAAGTTCAATGTAAAGGATCATTGAAGAGGTTTCATTCTTTCCTTCACATATACATATATCTTTGTCAAACAATCCTTTTATGAACCATCAGCCAACAATTATTTTAAACGCTTGTTATGATAAAATCGAAAAGTCGTATAAGCACACGAGAATCTCGCGTGAATGGCATCTCACTTCTATCGACCCAGAGAAGTTTCTGCAGCCATCAGGCCATCCGCCTTACTACGTTTTCAGTGGTCTTTCGAGCCGGATATCCCTTCACTCGACCTCACATTTGAACCAGTAAAGAATCTGATCAGCAGAGAAAATTCTTCTTCCAACTCAGATTGTTTAATAAAACACAAACAGACCTGCAACGAAAAGTTTCCCGATTTTTTCATAGCAAGTCGGCGTACGTGTGGGTGCTTTGTGGACCCATGGCCAAGACTTCAATTCCGTCGTCATCCGTCCTGTCCACAAAGGTCAGTGTAGCCCGAGGAACATGATCTTGAATAAGTTGTTTAATTCAATTCAATTCAAATTTTGGGAGGTGAAATATCTTCCAGTCAAACTGGAAAAGGAAGCCGACAAAAGACCCTAAAATCATACACTTAGAGCCTTCTAGATTTATCGTCATGGCCCACTTCCCGCCTTGAAAGGGTAATATGACGCGGTCCTGCGTGAATATTGGGTATATGTTTCGCGTTTACCCCCCTCACTGATTAAAAAATCAACACCAAAACGCTGGGCATCCGATGGATCACTTCTTCTTCGCCACAAGAAACCCGCCGCTCAAGGCGACTGTTCGATGCAGCCGGGTGGCTCACTCATTTCGTGGCAGCAGAATTGACTGACCGAGCTGGTATGGGATGATCAGCTTTCCCCGTCACTCCAATAAGAATGCATGGAGTTCCTGCAGGATTATGCAGGCCTTAGCCAAATCCATATCCCCAGATGGGTAGAAGTTCGATCTGACTGCACTTAGCATATCAAGATTTTGCGATGCTTCCCAGAAGGCTTGCAGCGCTCTATGTGAGTGTCAAGCATGAAAGTCACGTAAGCGTCCATCTGTTCACGGACAAAGCCCGAGTAGGCCCGCTAAAGACGGTTTCTTTATCTTGTCTGAAACTGTGAGGAGTGGTAATTCTAGCTGACCTTTATTCTGCTGTGATGCCGATTTAGCGTCCAGCCGACTGTAGCGGTATGGGCCGGACTGGGTTCGACTACCTTCTGAGTGTTGGCCTACATCTCCGGGCATTATGCTGAGAACGGATATAGAATAACGGGTGCGGTGTCACATCGTAACCAAGGCGGAAATCGACTTAACTGACAGATTTTCCGATTATCAGTAGGGCCCTGCGGGTGACAGCCTATGTCCGTGGATTGTACTGCCGACAGAAATTATTTTTTGATTTCCTGAGTGAAGAACGCAGTCAAGGCCTACGTCCGTGGATGCAAGGTGTGTATCCTCTAGAAGCGACAGCTGACGAAGCTCATGGGCGAGCTTCCCCTGGTGTCGGTCACATTTTCCCGGCCCATCACTCACATTGACATTGATTTTGCTGGGCCCTTTGAGATAAAGATAACTGTCGGGGCATCCAAGGCCCTGGGAAGGGACTTTTTGAAGGCAATTAAGCATTGCATTACCAACCGGTTTTGACAGCGGATTCTATCCTGGGACTTTATTCCACCGCGCGCACCGCACATCGGAAGATTGTGGGAGGCTGGGGTAAAGAGATTCAAGACCCTGTTCACCTGATTCACTGCCCAAACCCGATATACCTTTGAGGAGATCTCCGCTCTTGTGTATAGAATTGAATCGTCTTTGAATTCTCGTCCTATTTCACCCATGAGCGAAGATTTGGCCAATCTTTTTTCCTTGAGTTCTGGGCGTTTCCTGGTAAGAGAGCCCCTGGTATCCGTCGCCGATCCAGTGATCCAAACACAGCCAATGTCCTTGGTGAACCGCTGCCAATGGCTACGAGCCCTTCATTATGAACTCGTGGTCATCTATAAAGATAGCCTTCCTTCAACCGACTGGCGGTTGGGACGCGTTGAGCTTGTCCACCGGTGCTGATATGTAAGTACGTGTCGCTGATATAAAAACGTCCCGTGGTGTCATTAAAAAGCCTGCACAACCGAAACCAGATCAGATTGGCCTTAACAGCCGCTCTCGAATTGGCGTTGGCCCGGGTGGGAAAGGATCATGCCTGCCACGCCATCATCCGCTCCCGGATGGAGTCCAGTTCCCAGAACGAATTCGTCCTTTAGGTGGATAAGTAGCATCGCATCCGCACTTCCATTTCGGAGGTGCCCGACGCAGTCCAGGGGAAATTCGCTTCACTGGTCATCGCGGATCCCAACTATCGCCGTCTGGCGTCCGTGACGTTGACGCTTGGGGCAGACCTCTATTTGGTGACTGGATCATCTCCGGCTTCTGCAGCATCTAGGTGCTCCCGGACGACGCCGGTCCCCATCCCGACTCTTTGCCCCACCGGCCTTTTGCAACTTGTTACAGGGTGTGCTATGTTCACGACAAAAAGGGTAACAAGCAGAGGAGGGGTGAAAGCCATTTTCCCTGACGAAGTACGGATACGGAATTCAAGTCAGTTGATTTCCTACTTTACATATATATATTTTTGTCAAACAATGCTTTTAACAAATATCAGTCAACAACTATTTCAAACGCTAGTGATAATAAAATTAAAAATTTGGTTTCGAAAAGCAAAGAAAAATCAATGAATTATATTTGCTTAAGCAATTTTATAGGATAAGATGTTTCAAAGGGTTATAATAAAATGGAGCTTCATTTCTCTTTAAAATGAATCTTCAAACTAACTTATGGATTTTTACTATTGTTCTACTTTAGCATGTTGCATTGGCAAAATATACTGAACAAGAAGAAGCGCTGAATCTTGATCAGGTGATTTAGCATTAGCACATCTAATTTTGATTTCAGTTTTATCAGCATATTTATGGGAAGCATGACCCGAATGTGTAACTCCTTCCCCGTTTTGACGAGGGATTCTCCTGGATTACTGGACAGTTTGTTGAAATTTTATTGGTCTTTTAATATTTCTTAAGTGTATATTTGCAAGTTTGGTGTACGCGCAGATGATGTTGTGTGTTTGTCCACTAAATGTTTGATGTTGGCATTAAAGCTTAGTTCTAAGGAAATCAAAAGAAAATAAAATCGAAAAGTACAATTGAAACCAATCTTTCGCGTTCGATATTTTCCACATAAACGAAGTCCCAACATTTCAATATAAAATTCTTTTATAATCATAAAAACTCTTATGATTTTTCATGCGGCGCCCGAGCAGAGGGACAAATTTTTAAGTGAAAAAAAAAATAAATATAAAATAAGGGCCCTAAAGAACAGTGGTACATACATATGTACATGTATGTATATATAAAAATTCTGAAGGTAAAAGCTTAAAATTGATGAGTGAACGTGTTAAGTTCTATTTTGTTGAAGAAATAAATACATACATACATATATATATATGTGTATATATTTCTACATAAAACAAAAGAACAAAAAACAGTTCCCAGTTAAGCTGCACACCGCGTTGTGATATTAAACAAAACAAAAAACATAAAATTTCTCCCGCGTCTGCCGCGAAAAATATAAAAATATACATATTGTAAAGTGCTTGGAGTGGTTATCCCCTTAGGAAAGTTGATTCCACAGCGAAGGTCAACTCTAAGGTAAAGTGCTAAAAATTGAAAGAGCCCAAATCGAGAAATTCTTTTTATTAATTGTGCCTGCTATCTTGAGCACACACTTTTAATTTCTAGCACAGAAAGTAGTTGAGCTTACAATAACCCTTGTATGCATTTATATATATACATACATAAATACATAATATTCACAAGTAAACCGCTTCTCTTGTTGTATCAAAAAATTTAAATTGTTGCATTGCTGATCAGCGAATTTGGAATCGTAAGATTTTAAATTTGTGGTAAATTAATATCGCAAAATTATTTGTCGGTATTTGGTAACAAGTTAAATTTCTTTGCTTGTTGCCAAGCGCAAAAGTTCGCTCTTCACCACTCAGTGCCCCCTCTCACCCAATCTGCATTACATGCTTACCGTGTAGTTGGTCTGCAGCGTACACACACATATATATATATCATACAACGGAATTTTCTATTTCGTTTTATCTTTTTCGTCGTTGTTTCGTTAATGCGTGCAGTGTTTGACGCGCTTACAGCTGTTGATGCGCTACCCTAGATACCAACTAAATTTGTGGGGTATATACTTTTCCCGTATCGTTTGTCAAAATACCTTACATTTTGGCAAATTAACAGGGTATATAATTTTTTTCATACAGTTGATGAAAAATAACCTTGTATTATCTTCTCGATTGTTTTTTTGTTGTCAATAAAATTCTTTCCCGTTGAAAATATAATATATATAAAAAAAAAACCAAAAATCAAAATAATTTATAATTATATATACACACTTAAAAAAAATAATAATAAGAAGCAGATAATAATTTGCAAGTAGTATAATTGGTCTGGAGTTCGTCTCGATAAATTAAATCATCCAATATTAATGGCTCCACGAGACAGGTCTATCACTACAGATTTTTAGGATGCAAAGAAAAGGCGAGCTCAATGCGTCAAAAGCATCAAACTCGAAAGTGACCAATTGAAAGATGAAAAAAGTCGCAGTTGATTACTGCTATATCAAGTTGAATATCGAGTTCATCGAAATGCTGTAGAGATGCATCCGACAAGATCTATAAAAATCAGATATTGCCGTTTAAACGTTTGCCTCGGATGACGAGTATAGGTCGCGAGTTGGAAGAGTTGTGTATCTCCAAAAAGCACAACTGAAGTTCCGCTTTAAAAAAGTTGTCCCGATGCCAGGTACGATTGTGAAAAGCAAGTCCGTATTAACTAACTCCGTCTCGTCTTCCGAGTTAGCAACTGCCAACCAAATTAGTGGCAAATACTCTGAGTTTAAACTTTTTATATCAAGTTGTTCGAATCACTTGTTCATACAAACGTCTCAATTCCAATTAAGCTTGGCAAAACGAAAATCAATTTAATTTCGTGTCAAAGCGTTTCAAGTCAATCCGAATCTCAGATTTGTAAAAAAAAAGGGGCCACCGTAATCCACTCCTGTAACGTCAAACGCAATGCAGGCGCTTACTCGCTCCTTTGGCAGGTCAGCCATGACGTGCTCAAGTAGACGGAGCTTCATACGGCAACATCGAATGCATGTTTTGACGACCCTTGAGACCGTTTTCATGCCTCCTATCGGCCAATACTGGAGACGGATTGCAGCCAGTAGACCTCGAGGTCCGACGTGCATGTTTCGTATATGAAATAATTGATAATTGCATTAGTAATTAGTAATTGGGTAATATCATAGGGTGACGAGAATCAAAGTCTAAGGACGAATTTTCAAGGCGACCTCCTACGTGCTTTAGTCCAGCTTCGTCCAAAAATGGACAAAGTGAAGCAATAGAACTCGATGGTTTAATCATTTGCGATGACAATAATGACTTTATGTCATCCCAACGCGCTGCTCTCTGAACGCTGCGGATCATGATGCGAGTGCCATGATTAATATCAGCAACCGTTATTCCACTAGACTTGATGCGATGAATAAATTTATACATACCCAAAGACCCGCTGCATCTTGAACAAAGAATTTGAAAACTTGCACGTTTCACGAGGTCTGGTCGAGAGCCATTGGCCTGTAATCAGCACCTTCTTGCAAGGTCTTCAGGGTAATACGTATCACTTAGAGCAGAATAAATGGGGTGGATTGAGATTGCCATTTGATCTCGAGACGATGTAAACAGCGGCTCCATAGGCATCCAGGCTCGCGCAAAAAATCCTGATGGTTGGGATTAGCAGGAACATGGTGCATGCATTCTGTGTAACTCTGAATAGGTGCATTGATTTGAACGAATTTCTCAAGTTGTGCAATATCTTTCTTTGTAATCAGGTCCCAACAGGCGAGAGAATCGTAAAACCGAGCGATTCCGACAAAACAGTCCTTTGAGCTTAGCACGCTAATCCTTTGAAAATAACAAACAGTCCGATAGACTCCAATCTTGGCCAAGTGTCTTAGTAATGTTCAAGTCGTACGAACTTAGAGCAAGATTTTTGCCTTATGGAAGCCCTGAAGATCTGACCATTTGCAATCTGGAGACGATTTGACCAGCGCTCAAGCTTCACTCGTCGCAATTTGCTGAACTCGTCCAGTGAACCACCAAAAACACTCATTATTTTGTAGCTCTATTGACAAAAACCTTTGTACGAGCTTGGTCGTACGAATTTGATAACAAATCTGGGCTAAGCTCTAAAGGAAGCCGAACAGAATAAGCTCCGGAAGCGAGCCGACAAACGGTGACGACAAAGTGAGCCTCGCAATTGAGCTCTTCATCGGTTAATGTCTTTATTTGACTTCTTATTCGACTTCCCAAAATCGGCGAACTAACTCATCCAAATTCTGATCCGAATTTTCATTACGTAAAGGCAGGGTCGGCACGGCTAAGGCAGCTGTATGGCGAGTTTTGTGGTAGTTTCCAGTAAATACCCAACCCAATCGAGTCTTTTGCAACAGAGGCAATCCTAACACTAACTTAATTTGTCCCACGCACAAAAAATCAAAGAACAGACTGGCTCCAATTAATAAGTCCACTCATTGGGGCTTGAAGAATTCTGGATCAGCTAGCCGAATATTAGCTGGAATGTCCCAACTACTGGCGTTGATCGAATAATTTGGATGGTCATCAGTTATTTTCCGAGCAATTACAGCAGTCAGATGCGGTTCAAAATCGGAAAATTGAGAATGTAAACAAAGATTTGCAGAATATCTTTCCGTATGAAAATTGGTATCACCTATGCTTGATACGCTATCTGAAGACTTGATCCTTTTAAATTGTAACTGCTGCGCCAAACGCGATGTGACAAAATTCAGCTGCGATCCTAAATCTAGCAACGCTCGGCAAGAAACCAATGCACCGAAACGATTTTTAATTAAAATAATGGCAGTCGCCAAAAGCACCATATCTGGACTAGGGTTTTGAGCAACAACAGCAGTAGAGGAAGTTGGCAAAGGAACTGGCGAAGAGCTATTGATGACAGCTGAGGAAGGGTTGTGCAGTAGAGTATGATGCTTGATGCCACAGCTTTTACAAGAACCCGAATTGCACGCTCGATATTGATGCCCTTTTTTTTTAGCCAATTAACGCACAAGCCTAGCTTAATTGCCTCCTTATAGCGAGGAGCGAGAGACAAATTGGCGAACTGGGTGCAACGATAAATCAAGTGGCCAGAACTATTACAAAAACCACATCAATTTGAATCGGAAAATGTGAAAATGTGTGGTTGCTATTATTACCTTTGTTGTTATTTCCCACCTGATTACAAGGCGCGTAAGAGGTCATTGCATAATCTATTCTATTAAATTCTACGAAATCATCCCACGATGGTATCTCACTAGGTTTGAGTGATTCCTCCCATTTGATTTGCGTTGCAGCATCCAATTTTTGCAGCAACGATTGCACAATAATAATTCCCGGAATTTGCTCAGCGTTGTCTATAGTTTGTAATGCACGCATATGATCACTGATTCTGTCCATAAACGAACGTAACTTTACAGCAGAGCCAGCCTCTACTCTCTTGAGCCCTAAAATTTCCATAATATGTGCCTAGCAGATGAAGAGCAATTTTATAATTCGCGTCAAAAATTTCCAGCGAACGTATTGTATCCATTGCCGTATCCTTCAAGCATGACCGCAGGTGCTGCATCTGCTCAATATCCGCCATACTTGCATCCTTATCGATGATTGTCGAAAAAAGTGAAAAGAAATCTGCCCACTCATTATATCCACCGCTGAACGTGGGCAGTTTCAGTTCGGGTTGACGAGACCGAACGATGGGCGCTAACTCCTCTGGGCGAAACGTCGAACATGGTTGACCGCATATGCTGACTTTACGTAATTGAGACCAAAGCACATCGTTAATTATCATTATGCTTTCATCAAACGAATCGCGAAGGATGCCGCCGATTTCACTGGTGTCTAACTGCTCCAAACTGTCATAAGCCGCGTCAAACTCAGATTGAATTTTTTCAAAAAATTTTATTCGCAAATTAATTTCTTCCTCGTTGAAATCATGCAATTTCGCGAGAGCAGTATCACTTTCGAATTTGTGAACAAGCTCATACAACGAATGAACTTTAAGCTTAAAAAAAGTCACCCTATTCTCTTCGCTTAAGAAAGACAAGCCGCTAGTTGCCATGGCGAAGCAGAAGAAAGGGAACGAAAAAGAACAGGTGTAATCAAGCAAACAGCAAGCGGGCGGCAGTTAACTTTAGAGCACCTTAGGCACAGGCACAATTATTCGCAGTTTAGAAATTTTCACTAATGCCATGGGCGGGGAAAAGTTAAATGATATTTACATTTTAATACAGTTTTTATTTTAATTTTTTATTTAGTTTATTTTTGAGACAACGAGCTTTTTCGTTGCCTTTAAGAATCTCTGATTTAATTAACAAAGGTTCAATTTATAAACGTTATAAATTTTATTTGTGCACGGCACCCTTTTAAATTTAACTATTTGAAACGGAGTAGCCACGGGCAGTTGCGATTGCTTCACACAGAGAACTAAAAAACTTTTCTAATGCATCAGAGGGCCGTAGCGCCGATCTGCCTGCATTAGAAGTCGGAAGAGCTAAGTCGCTCGTGCCGACGTAAAGAGATGAAACATAATGAAGAGCGGGAGAGCCAGTACCGGGTGCTGGCGCGTGCCCACGGCTCTCTTATCAGATAATGCAAAATACATGACTCTTAAGCTTAAGTAAATTCATTGCTGCTGGCTCGAACATACTTATTAATACTTCAACCAAGTTTCATCAGATTTGGTTGACTACACCATATAGCCGCTGTAAAGAAAATTCTAGGTTTTTGTTTATATTCTATGACCTTTACTATTCGTTTTGTTTTATATGTGCAATTTTCGTATTCATTTTTTTATATTATCAGTATACGCGCATATGAGCGCTATGTGGATGTTGTGCGTGTGTCCAAATAAATGTTGGATGTTGCAGTTGGAGGCGGGCGGGATCGAACAGCATTGGAGCGAATTCGACCCGCTTCGCCAACTTAGTTATAAGGAATTAAAATAAAAATATCAAAGAAGCTAACTTCGGCCGTGCCAAAGTTTGTATACCCTTGCAGATTAATTGATTACTTTCTCCGTCATATCGGATTCAAGATACATATTTTAAAAATTGGAAATATAAAATTTAAAAAAAAAAAGTATCAGATAAGAAAAAACTCAAGTTCGCCAACGGCCGGAGTTGAACCTCCGCTCACGCCATTTCTAGAATCGATCTCTACCCATTGCGCTACCAAACTTAAAATTTGCGGCCTCGCTTTTTCGGTATACATTGCAAGCGTCCAGCTTCTCGCTCTCTAAATTTTCTGACGAATTCTAGAAAACAACAACACAATACAAATAGTTTTCTGTCTCTTTCTATTTCGCACTCAGCTTGTAGTTTTTTCAAGCACGTCTTCGCATATATGTATGTTTGTATGTTTCCATGTATGTTGTTTGTGTATGCATATATAAAAGCAAATATAAATATGCTGATGGGGGTTGATTCATTGACTTTATTGATTTATGTCGGTGTTTATTATCCGATCTGATTCAAAGGTGTAAAAGTAGAATTCTCATCTGTGTGCCAAATTTGATTGAGATATCTCAAAAAACAAAAAAGTTTTTCTCGCAAGAACTGTTTTGAACAACTCACATTTTGACCGAGGTACCTCTGATCTTTCCTATTTTTCTATAACTTATAGTTGTCCGATCCTACCAATCTTTAAACTTGATTTGCTTGCATCATCAACGGACAGAATGATATGACTTTTATTCACGTAGCTCAAAATTTAAGATCGATTTAGTATGAAGAAACAGACAGACGGACATGGTCATGGACATGGTACTTTATGGGGTCGGAAATATTATTTCTATGCGTTACAAACATCTGACCAATTTTATTATACCCTCTGCAAGGGTATAAATATAGTAGTATAGTAAACTTAAAACCGATCACAAGAACATTACTTTCGTTCGATATTTTTCCACAGAAACGAAGTCCCAACATTTCAATTAAAATTCTTTTATAATCATAAAAACTCTTATGATTTTTCATGGCGCCCGAGGAGGGACAAATTTTAAAGTGAAAAAATATATAAATATAAAATAAAAAGAACAGTGGTACATACATATGTACATGTATGTATATATATAAACATTAAAAAAAAGCTTAAAATTAAGCAGTGAACGTGTTAAGTTCTATTTGTTACGAAATAAATACATACATACATATATATATATGTATATATTTCTACATAAAACAAAAGAACAAAAAACAGTTCCCAGTTAAGCTGCACACCGCGTTGTGATATTAAACAAAACAAAAAACATAAAATTTCTCCCGCGTCTGCCGCGAAAAATATAAAAATATACATATTGTAAAGTGCTTGGAGTGGTTATCCCCTACACTCAGCAAATTCGATGTCGGAGTTTAGGAAAGTTGATTCCATAGCGAAGGTCAACTCTAAGGTAAAGTGCTAAAAATTGAACGAGCCCAAATCGAGAAATTCTTTTTAGTAATTGTGCTGGCTATCTTGAGCACACACTTTTAAAATTCTAGCACAGAAAGTAGTTGAGCTTACAATAACCCTTGTATGCATTTATATGTATATATACATACATAAATACATAATACTCACAAGTAAACCGCTTCTCTTTGTTGTATCAAAAATTTATTTAATTTGTTGATTCTGCGAATTTGGCGAATTTGGAATAAAAAGATTTTTAATTTGTGGTAAATTAATATCGCAAAATTATTTGTCGGTATTTGGTAACAAGTTAAATTTCTTTGCTTGTTGCCAAGCGCAAAAGTTCGCTCTTCACCACTCAGTGCCCCCTCTCACCCAATCTGCATTACATGCTTACCGTGTAGTTGGTCTGCAGCGCACACACACATACATATATATCATACAACGGAATTTTCTATTTCGTTTTGTCTTTTCGTCGTTGTTTCGTTAATGCGTGCAGTATTTGGCGCGCTTACAGCTGTTGATGCGCTATCCTAGAAACCAACTAAATTTGTGGGGTATATACTTTTCCCGTATCGTTTGTCAAAATACCTTACATTTTGGCAAATTAGCAGGGTATATAATTTTTTTTATACAGTTGATGAAAAATACCCTGTATTATCTTCTCGGTTTTTTTTGTTGTCAATAAAATTCTTTCGCTGAAAATATATATATAAAAAAAAAATCGAAAAATCAAAATAATTTATAATTATATATATACACTTAAAAAAAATAATAAGAATAAGAATAATAATTTGCAAGTAGTATAATTGGTCTGAGTTCGTCCGATAAATTAAATCATCCAATATTAATGGCTCCACCAACTGGGACTATCACTACAGATTTTTAGGATGCAAAGAAAAGGCGAGCTCAATGCGTCAAAAGCATCAAACGCGTAAGTGACCAATTGAGAGATGAAAATATTTCGCTTCAAGTCACAGAGTTGGAATATCGATTGGAAATGCTTAGAACAAGCATCGACACCGCTTTGAGATATCAGACTCGAGTAGAAACGTTTGACTCGGATGACGAGTATAGGTCCGAGTTGGAAGAGTTGTGTATATCCACAAAAGCACAACTGAAGTCCGCTTTAAAAAAGTTGTCCGATGCCAGCACGTCTGTGTAAAGCAAGTCCGTATTAACAACTCCGTCTCGTCTTCCGAGTTAGCAACTGCCTAAAATTAGTGGCAAATACTCTGAGTTTAAACATTTTATATCATTGTTCGAATCCCTTGTTCATACAAACGTCTCAATTCCAAAATTCGAAAAACTCAATTATTTAATTTCGTGTCAAAGCTTTTCAAGTCTATCCGAATCTCAGATTTGTAAAAAAAAGGGGCCACCGTAATCCACTCCGGTAACGTCAAACACAATGCAGGCGCTTACTCGCTCCTTTGGCAGGTCAGCCATGACGTGCTCAAGTAGACGGAGCTTCATATGGTAACATTGAATGCATGTTTTGACGACCCTTGAGACCGTTTTCATGCCTCCTATCGGCCAATACTCGAGACGGATTGCAGCCAGTAGACCTCGAGGTCCGACGTGCATGTTTCGTATATGAAATAATTGATAATTGCATTAGTAATTAGTAATTGGGTAATATCATAGGGTGACGAGAATCAAAGTCTAAGGACGAATTTTCAGCAGGAACATGAAAACAACTCCATTCGGACAACTCCAATCTTGACACTGTCAAAGTCTTCAGGATGATACTATCGACTTAGAGCAGAATAAATGGGAGGTCGAGTTACCATTTGATCTCGAGACGATGTAACCAGCGGCTCCATAGGCATCCAGGCTCTCGTCGCAGCAGAACCATCAAACACGACTCGTAATTTTGTAGTTGTACTACTTTCCTTTAGTACCCAGTGATGAGGTAAGAAATACTTGTATTGACTTAGCCCATCCGATTGAACAAGAGATATTTGGCCTAAGTCAAGATATTTCATTATGAAATCTGAATACTGGCTTTTGATTTGAGGTCGCTTATCTAATTTGCGCTCTATTGACAAAAACTTTTTTTGAGCTTGGTCGTACGAATTTGATAACAAAAGCTTTAAAGGAAGCCGAACAGAATAAGCTCCGGAAGCGAGCCGACAAACGGTGACGACAAAGTGAGCCTCGCAATTGAGCTCTTCATCGGTTAATGTCTTTATTTGACTTCTTATTCGACTTCCCAAAATCGGCGAACTAACTCATCCAAATTCTGATCCGAATTTTCATTACGTAAAGGCAGGGTCGGCACGGCTAAGGCAGCTGTATGGCGAGTTTTGTGGTAGTTTCCAGTAAATACCCAACCCAATCGAGTCTTTTGCAACAGAGGCAATCCTAACACTAACTTAATTTGTCCCACGCACAAAAAATCAAAGAACAGACTGGCTCCAATTAATAAGTCCACTCATTGGGGCTTGAAGAATTCTGGATCAGCTAGCCGAATATTAGCTGGAATGTCCCAACTACTGGCGTTGATCGAATAATTTGGATGGTCATCAGTTATTTTCCGAGCAATTACAGCAGTCAGATGCGGTTCAAAATCGGAAAATTGAGAATGTAAACAAAGATTTGCAGAATATCTTTCCGTATGAAAATTGGTATCACCTATGCTTGATACGCTATCTGAAGACTTGATCCTTTTAAATTGTAACTGCTGCGCCAAACGCGATGTGACAAAATTCAGCTGCGATCCTAAATCTAGCAACGCTCGGCAAGAAACCAATGCACCGAAACGATTTTTAATTAAAATAATGGCAGTCGCCAAAAGAGCACCATATCTGGACTAAGGGTTTAGAGTGTGATGCTTGATGCCACAGCTTTTACAAGAATCCGACTTGAAATCTCGATATTGATGCCCATTTTTATACCTTTGCAGAGGGTATAATAAAATTGATCAGATGTTTGTAACGCATAGAAATATTTTTTCCCCCCACAAAATATATATATTCTTGATCAGCATCACAAGCCGAGTCGATATGACCATGTCCGTCTGTCCGTCTGCCTGTTTCTCGCGCTTTATCGAACTTAAATTTTGAGCTACGTTGATTAAAGTCATATCATTCTCTTTATTAATCTTTTATCCAAATCATGTTTAAGAATTGGTAGGATCGGACAACTAAAAGTTATAGAAAAATACGAAAGATCAGAGGTACCTCGGTCAAAATGTGAGTTGTTCAAAACAGTTCTTGTGACAAAAACTATTTTTTTGTTTTTTGAGATATCTCAACCAAATTTGGCACACAGATCAGAATTCTACTTCTACACCTTACCAGTAAGTTTGCTTCAGATCGAATAGTAAACACCGACATAAATCAATAAAATCAATGAATCAACCCCCATTAGCATCAGTATGTATGCATATGCAGCCAGTTAAATACGTTTATATTTGCTTTTATATATGCGTACACAAACAATATACATGGAAACATACAAACATACAAACATACATACATACATACATATATGCGAACACGTGCTTAAAAAAACTACAAGCTGAGTGCGAAACAGAAAGAGATAAAAAACTATTTGTATTGTGTTGTTGTTTTCTAGAATTCGTCAGAAAATTTAGGGAGCGAGAAGCTGGACGCTTGCAATGTATACCGAAATAGCGAGGCCGTGAATTATAAGTTTGGTAGCGCAATAGGTAGAGATCGATTCTAGAAGTGACATGAACGCGGGTTCAATTCCGGCCGTTGGCAAACTCGAATTTTTTCTTACTGTTTCTTTTTTTGGTTCAAATTTTTTTTAAATTTTATATTTTCAATTTTTAAAATATCTTGAATCCGTTATGACGGAGAAAGTAATCAATTAATCTGCAAGGGTATACAAACTTCGGCATGGCCGAAGTTAGCTTGTTTGATATTTTTACAATATATTTCGCGTTATCGAAATACACGGTCAACATACGCTGCTTCAAGTTTCTTCCGCGATATTATCAGTATATTGATTTTCCCTTTTTTTAAGTTTTATATCTTAACTTGAAAAATACTAGTTGATATAACTTTAATATTGTTACACACATTATCGACTTTAAAATAGATTAAACCATTTATTTTTGACTTAATCAACTCCACGGCCAAATCTTCCTGGTTAACGGACAGTTTATTACCTTTGAAAATGTGGACCGTAGACGATACTTGTCGTGCACAATTCGTATCTACGAATATTTGTAGTGCAAAATAAACTTTATGACTAATGAGGGTTTCTATATCTCTTATCTCTGCATTTGTTTAATAATAAATGATCCTCATATGTTTTTATACCCTTGCAGAGGGTATAATAAAATTGGTCAGATGTTTGTAACGCATAGAAATAATCGTTTCCGACCCCATAAAGTATATATATTCTTGATCAGCATCGAAAGCCGAGTCGATATGACCATGTCCGTCTGTCCGTCTGTCCGTCTGTCCGTCTGTCTGTTTCTACATACTTAATCGATCTTAAATTTTGAGCTACGTGAATAAAAGTCATATCATTCTGTCCGTTGATGTTGCAAGCAAATTAAGTTCAAAGATTGGTCGGATCGGACAACTATAAGTTATAGAAAAATAGGAATGAGAAGAGGTACCTCGGTCAAAATGTGAGTTGTTCAAAACAGTTCTTGTCAGAAAAACTTTTTTGTTTTTTGAGATATCTCAACCAAATTTGGCACACAGATGAGAATTCTACTTCTACACCTTACCAGCAAGTTTGATTCAGATCGGATAATAAACACCGACATAAATCAATAAAATCAATAATCAACCCCCATCAGAAAAAGTATGTTTTTGTGAGAAAAACTTTTTTGTTTTTTAAGATATCTCAACCAAATTTGGTGATCAGATGAGAATTATACTTTTACATCATATCAGTAAGTTTGAATCAGATCGGATAATAAACACCGACATAAATCAATAAAATCAATGAATCAACCCCCATCAGCATCAGTATGTTTGCATATGCAGCCAATTAAATACGTTTTATTTGCTTTTATATATTCGTACACAAACAACATACATGGAAACATACAAACATACATACATACATATATGCGAACACGTGCTTGAAAAAACTACAAGCTGAGTGCGAAACAGAAAGAGACAGAAAACTATTTGTATTGTGTTGTTGTTTTCTAGAATTCGTCAGAAAATTTAGAGAGCGAGAAGCTGGACGCTTGCAATGTATACCGAAATAGCGAGACCGTGAATTTAAAGTATGGTAGCGCAATAGGTAGAGATCGATTCTAGAAGTGACATGAACGAAGGTTCAATTCCGGCCTTTGGCAAACTCGAATTTTTTCTTACTGATTCTTTTTTTGGTTCAAATTTTTTTTTAAATTTTATATTTCCAATTTTTAAAATATCTTGAATCCGATATGACGGAGAAAGTAATCAATTAATCTGCAAGGGTATACAAACTTCGGCACGGCCGAAGTTAGCTTCTTTGATATTTTCAGTATAAAATGCACGCAATATTATCTATTGGTACGCCATAGAAAACTCATTTAAGACAACTATGCATATACGAGCAACGTTGTATTTTTGTATAATTGGTACTTGTTTTGTTTACAATAAGTTAAAAATTGAAGTTTCTAGAGAGGATTTTCGTTAAATAATTTTTCAGACTTTTCAAAGTGTGGATATCGAGCGTTAACAAATAGATCAAGATCGACATTTGATATATTTCGATATACTTACGAGGCATTCTTACACATTAGTTTCACTTCAATACATTCCATTTCGCATAAACACTTAGTTGCAAAAAAGGTTTGTTCTTGTTGGATACCCCATAACTTATCAATCGCTCAAAAGAGGCTCTCGCCATTTGGTGTCTAAATATATCAACCGTTTTGCTTCAAAAATTCATATAAAAAGAAATTTATGTATGAATATGTATGTTCTAAGATCAGAGAAATCCAACAAAATCCTCGGCCGTTTCTTCGAGAAAATGGGTCATATGGCTACTAAACTGCTTGTGCAATATATAACTTATAATTCTGAGTCGTACACAATAAGTTAACAGCCCTCGTAGCTACCAACGATAAGCAATGAAATTATTGACTCAACTCAATAAGATAGCAGTGTATGTGTGCATGTATGAATACATATCTTTGCACGAACAAATCTGCCCTAAAACAAAAATTTTGGGATCCAAAAAAAAACAAATTACTGGAATCCAATTTTGAAAAATACATACATAAATACATGTATATATGTATGTATGTATATTAGTGTGTCTCCCCTGGAAGCCCAACTGTTGGGTACTTGGCACCATACGTGCTTGCTTGCTCGTAAATATTTTTGTAATTTTTTTTTGCTATGTGTATCTACATGTACATATGTATATGCATTCGGGGGCTAACAACTACCTACACGTACATATGTATGTATGTACATTATGCGTACTTATACTTTGTTTACTGTTAGAAACAAAGATATACGTATATACATACATACATAAGTAAAGGTACATACATATGTGTGTATATGCATGATTGTACATATGTGTGTTTTACAGCATATGTGTATATGTAAATGTACGTATCTTTATTTGCTTTTGACGAAACGTGAATATCTTCAGTTTGTTTAGTGAATCAATCGTGGGCGGTTAGTCAGTAATTTGTACAAATGTCGATCGTCTTTGTTTGTATGTGTGTATGTACAAAACCTATTTATTCAAAACGACACTCGCACTAAGTGTTGGCTAATCATTGTTAATATTAGAATAAATTCGACGTTGTTTATTTTTACACTTATCCAAAGACACTTTTAATGGTTGTTTGTCTTATATGAGTGCACCAAAAAGGAGTCGTTCAGAAAATAATTATATAAAACTAACAATAACAAAATTATGAATTAAAATGAATGTCGCTTATATATTATTAATAAATGTATTATTTAGTGGAATATGCCATAGTGCTTGTTCACTTTTTATGAAAACGCTTAATACGAATCATGCGAAGATTTTAGAATATAGAACACCAGAAAATATAGATGGAATTTTAAATCGCAATGATTTTCGGGATGGATTTCAAGCACCCAAAGGATACTCGTTGCAATACTGGAATGAAACCACGGAATGTACAACTTTTAGAATTTTCAATATTTCGCAGTTGAGCGGTGTTCCAATAAGATTGGATAATAATTCTTGTCTCGCAATTTTGAAAAAAAATCTGATTACATGCAGCCTCAATGAATCTGTTTCGCGCCACCATCTCGGATACATCCACAAATGCTGCCCTCATGGCTACATATATGGCCCAAAATTACATAAATGTCACGTTGCAGAATCTGATTTTCAAGCATATTCCACGATTTTGGATAGTCCAACTATTTTTTTCGACAACGAATTTTATTGCCCAGTTAATCGAGTTTTGGTAGAGTACACGGTTTATGCAGATGCAATTGAATTTAGAGAAAATATACTCCGGTGGAGTGACGGCACTAAAAAAGTGAAAACTAGTGAATTTTGTATTGAGGTGGTCGATGGTCTACTCAAAAACGCCACAACATTAAAAAAACTACAATTATTTCTTATCCGTGCATGTGAGGATTATAAAGTATGCAATTCAGTTCCATGCATTAGAAAATGTTGTTCTGACGGTGAAATATATCTTAAAGGCGATGTTACAACATATTGTCATGCAGATGAAAATTATAAAGAGTTTCGTAGTCTCTTAAATTATAATATAAATGGATACTTTACGCAGCCGTCAGGTATGTACATATGTATAAAATAAAGAAGCAAGTCCACTATTCTCCTAACTTTGCTTAATTTCAGCTTATGATACTTTTATTTTTGTAAGAAAGCAATAAGTCACAATTTAATAAATAGTTGTTAAGGACGACGTAGCGATTTAATAAGCCATTTATATTCACAAGCATTGTTTTTCCATTTTTTCTTTTTTAGAAAGTTTTGTTTCCACATATACCCAAGTAATCAGTGCTTTCATTTTTGGTATATAGTCGACGCAAAAGAAAAGTCACCTCTCGGACTGAATAATCTTTATCTCCATTTTTGCTCTACCGTACGCATGGTTATTGAAATCAAAATTGAATCTTCTTCATTTCCTGCACTCCTCACTTATTCGTGGACAGACATAAACTTTTCTTTTTATTCTCTCTTATTCTAATTCTGGCATTTCGGCAGTTGCTGCTCCTCCAATAAACCAATTACTTGAACTGACTTTTATCTAGAAATCTTAGATTAGGATTATTTATTTACTTAGATAGTCTAGTATTTAAAAGTAAACAGGTCTAGAATTAGAGTCTAGAATTTGACTTTTAAGCCTGAAATTGACAATGCTTTTACTTCCGTATATAAATTGGTTGTAAGTGCTGTTGACTCCATCTTACCTTCTGAATTGAGGTTGGTGTTAATTTCCGACTCAATTTTTTTTCTCTCTTCATTTGTTTTTCTTATATTTCGCCGCAATCCGTTACGGCAGTATATAGCAAACACTTAGAGTCCAAACAATACTATTTTCAATGCGTTCTGACAGTCACATCTTACTTGCTTTTTGTAATTTTAGTTTACCTAAACTTCAACGGTTGGGAAGAGTCAGCTCTGATGCTTCCTTCTAAGCTACACTGTATAACTTTTCGTATTGTCTTTGGCCAAAAAAAGTTCCTTGCGTAATAATAATGATTTTTACTGCGCAGTTTATAGAATTGATACTTTTGACTTTCCATAAGTTAATATTCATATCCCTATCTATTGAACTTTGCAACCTTACATTTGTAATCTCATCTATAAGTTCTTGGACATTTACTTTAGAGTTGGGAGGACATCAAGAAACTGTATAATTTTCTCTACGTCTATTGCAGGACGGATTTTTTATGACGTGAATACTATTCAAAGATGCATTGCAACCGCTTAAGCTTTATCTTTTTATGTACGGTAGTAGACACCATCCGAGTTTTAAAATAGGATACGTCCTTTTAACTGCTCCCTTGAGATAATTACTGTGGATTGGAAGTTTCGGCTGCACTTAAACGTCGTTTCTAATTTCTGGTATTAGATAACTAAGTAGTGTTTTTAATTTGTTGCTTCTGTTGGGCACTGGCTCGTTTCTTGGATTTTGAAGAAGTAGATAATACTGGTTTATTGACTTTCATTTGAGAGAAGCAAAATATGCTGGTTTATGAGTATATCGATTAAAATTTTGCTTTCATGCTCTATTCTCTACCATGTATCAATTAAAGTTATATAAGAGGTGTTGCGAATGAAGTACGCCCCGCGCCGACATAGTTTTAAGCAGATTCGCCCCTGCCCATCTTGGAAAAGTCGCGTTTGAAGTCATATTTGCTCTCTCTTGTGTTTGCTCTTCTGGCTTAACTGCAGCCGCTGCGAAGGTAATTAAATAAAGAAAATTTGGCAAGCGAGGAGAGCAGATGTGAGCACAGAAAACACAAATGTAGGAAATTAATTTAAGAAAAATGATATGTAATTAATGAAATTATTGAAGATTTCAGCAATACTATACGTATATACCAACACAATAAGTTGGCAATACGAAGTACGAATAAAATTAATCTTCATTGCAATAAGTATTCGCTCGAAGTACATGTTTATCTGGAGGTGCACACAGTTTGCTAGCGAGCCAATACCCTAAAATATTTCTTTCTATGCTCCAGAAATATTTGCACAGAGTTGAGTATTTCTTGCGCATGAGGATCGTGGCTTTTGGAGCACTTGCCTGGTGCCTGGTACATAGCCACGTGGAAGACCCTGTAACGCTGGCAGTTGCAACATTAAGAAAAGTTGCCTACTTTCAGGCAGACTGGTTGCTAGCCTGACTAGCAACATTTCCAAAGGCAGTTAGCAACAGGAGCGAATCGGAGAAATGCAAAGAGCAAGGGTCAAAGACACTCTCTCCACGATCAAAAATGGCTAGATAATTAGTTGTTAGGTTACCTAAAGCCTCAGAAACTTTATCGCGGTCAGTCCAAGTCGACAGCTTCAAAGAGACAATTGGACACTATTAAGGAAAATATCCAGCGACAATTCCCCAAAAAGTATTTAAGGTTATATAGCCAAAAAAGCAAGAAAGAGTTGATAATTAAGGAACAAAAAAAAAAAAGAGTTCCAAAATATATTGAGGTTTTAGCCACAAGGAAGCATATATACAGATATACAGCCGGCACGAAGTTTTAAAAGAAATTTTTGATAAAAATTGCATATATCACATGCATATATCTTATTTTGGCGTTAGACCCTCAAAGGGGTAAGTTGATTAATAAAAAAGAGTAAAGTTCAATAGCGCCTAAAGTTTTTCTTGCCGTAATTCACTCAAACGACAAAGAGCTCAACATGAGTGGCTGAGCTAAACTGAGAAGTTTTGTTTTCTTTGCGCGGCAGGCGGAAGCGTTCGTTCGACGGAGGAAGTTAGAAGTTAGTCCAAAATTTATTAAGGCCGAAAAAAAAGAAATGAAAATGAAATGAAATTTCTTCAGCGGTAACAATTTTTTTTTAGTTTTGTGAAAAAAAGAAAAAAAGAAATGAAAATGAAATGAAATTTCTTTAGCGGTAACAATTTTGTTGGAGCAGCAGCAGATTTAGAATAATACAAATAGAATAATAAGTATAACATATAAGAGAAACAAATTGAAGTCATGTTGCAAATGAAGTTCGTAAACATTGAAGTTACAATTATCCGCAAACATGTTGCGAGCGGTATTAGCTCCACCAGGTCGCTATGTCGATCGCGGTGGTCTAAGCGAAGGGGCAGTCTAAAAAGTTGTGTATAGAAGGGTAGTTCATAAGCCCTAGCTCAAAGGTCGATCAGTTGAAGCTGAATTACCTGGAATAAAGTGAACCAGCTAGTTTATTAACACCGCGTCCACCTTTGTATTTATTTCGACTTGTAACCGTTCTGGAAAAAGCTCCAGGATTTTTCATTGGCGCCCGAGCAGGGACTTCGGTGTTAATTTGGATTGGTTCAGTTAAGCAAAGTGCATTCGGCATTTGGCATTCGGCACAAGCTTAATTCTGGACACAACTAGCTGGGATAGTCACACAATTTTGGAATTGGAAGTCGGATGTCTCGCATCGAAATTAAAAGGAAAGTGCCTGTTCAACCGGTAACCAATAACCAGGTATTTATTGCTTCAATTGTAGCACTTTGACCATTGTACTTTGTAGATTCAAAATTGTGAAATATACAACTAATACATGTGAAAGTATTAACCATTGACCAGCCTTCGAAGCAACATCAGTTTGATGTGCAAATAAAATAATTGTTAATTATAACAAACATATAGAAAAGATATAGAAATCGTAAAGGTTGTTAACCCTTGGCGCAGGCATATATTCGGATTAGCAACAGTGCTTAAGGGTAAATCAAAGTCAATCGTCGCTTTGTACACTTCGAGTTTGAAGCGGTACTTTTTAATCTCCTCTTTGTCTCTGTCCGCTATCGTTCGGTGCGTGGGTGTATGGTCATCCCACCCCTCACCCCGCTTGCAGCCGTTAAGTCACCTAACACGAGTTCGTCTGCATACAAGTTGCAGTTGTGAGCAGAAAGTTCGTTGTTGTTGTGTCATACACGTATGTATGCATGTAAGTGCATACTTTACTCGTTTATGTATGTATGTACATAGTTTGAGCTGTTCATCAAAAAGTGCCGAATAAGTGATAAGTTGATTTACCACTGCAAGGTGTAAATACTTTACATTAGAAGTTTCAGTGAGTGACAAAAACATAGTTTAAATATAAAAACAATGGGTGAAGGAGATAAGCTATTAGGCTCGCAGCCTGGTTCATCCAAATCTGGCACCAAATTAGCATCATGCTTATTAAAACATGATAGAGTTATAGAGGATATTTCTCGGATGCAAAGGGTATTAGTAGAGAAGTTAATACCGACAGAACGAACTCAGCTAGAGTGCCGACTAGAAATTTTAGAAAATTATATTGAGAAAGCTATGGCCCTCCAAGCCGAACTAGATGTGCTTGATCCAAGCAATGAAGGCAGAGGAGCGTTAGAAGACATTTGTGTTGCTACGAAATCATTGTATTTGAATGCAACTAAAAAGGGAACAGAGTTCCAGGTGCCACAAGAGTCCTCGATAATTGGGAGTCAGCGAAATTTAGCGGAAAGCATTCTGAATTTAGAATTGGGAGTAGTTAAACCTTACCAATTGACTGACTGCAATTATCCAAAGGCGATCGCAAGTCTTAGAGCCGTTTATGATAATAAATGTTTAATATTTTTCGACCCAGTTTCTCAGCTTTTCGACAAACCTAGTATGCCCAAGCCTTCTGCATCGGGCCTGAGGTCAATTATTGACACAGTTTCTGCTGTGTACTCATCGTTATCATCACTAGGAAGTGACATGGACATACCAGAGGCAATTATTATTCACTTAGTTTTGTCTAAGGTAGATCATACAACAAAGTCTCGTTTTGAAGAGCAACTAAATTATGACCAATTACCTTCGTGGCAAGATTGCGTTAATCAATTAAACAGACGCTATCAATATTTAGCAGCTGAAGATGCCACTAAAAGCAAAGGCAAGCCAAATGCAGAGCCTGTTAGAAATACAGTTAGGGCTGCGTTTTCATGCGCTCAAAGCCCGTCACAACCATCAATGAAGTGCGGATATTGTAAAGATTCATCTCATGTTATCAATAACTGTCAGTCGTTCGAGGCTATTACCGTCCGCCAACGCTTCGATTTTGTCAAAGCAAATAAATTGTGCATTAAGTGTCTGAAATTTGGGCACGTACTATCCGATTGTCGGTCTCCAAAGTGTCGTGTCTGTAACAAGCCACACCACTTAATGCTCCATCGATATGATATCAACACCAGCAATAGAGCTGATCCAAGGCAGTCATCAGCATCAGATGCATATATAAGCCATGTTCGTAGTAAAGATCATGTCATTCTCGCGACCGCTCTTGTGAGTGTTCGGGATAGGTTCGGCCAGCTTCACCTGGCCAGAGCGCTATTAGATTCTGGCTCTCAGGTAAATTTGATGTCAGAATATCTGGCCCAACAATTACGACTACATAGGGAAAATAGTCCGCAAACCATAATATTGGCAGGAAAAGAAATCAAACAAAAGGTCACAGCCTGTGTTTTCTCAAGAGTAAACTCGTACCATGTGTCTACGGATTTCTTGGTATTAAAATCCATATCTACACACCAGCCAGACCATATTGTCCCTTCTGCTCAGTGGAGCATACCTGCAAATATCAAACTGGCAGATCCGGAGTTTCATATGCCGGCCAAAATTGACCTATTGATTGGGGCAGAAACGTTTTTCGATTTGTTGTCCGTTGGTCAAATAAAATTGCATTCAAATCTTCCATGCATCCAGAAAACACTGCTGGGATGGATAGTTTCAGGAAAATACTCAGGCAGCTCAACAGAGATACAGCCTGCAGTTAATATTGCCACGGAAAATCCAGATTGTTCTCTCGACTCATTAGTTGAACGCTTTTGGGAGTTGGATCAAAGTCCACATGAGTCGAAGGCTGTACAACAAACAGCTGAACAGATAGCGTGTGAGGCTCACTTCGCTAAAACTGCGAAAAGCCTTCCATCTGGTCGTTTTGAAGTTATGCTTCCATTTAAACAGTCTCCTGTAGGCCTAGGCCTGTCATTTCACACAGCTCAAAGGAGATATCTACAGCTTCAGCGGAAGCTGTCTAAAGATAAAACGCTCCATGATATGTATCATGCATTCATGAAAGAATACAGAGATCTAGGGCACATGTCGCTCTGTAAATTACCTCCACCAGATCAGCACTACTACATTCCACATCAGTGCGTTCTGAGGCCTGAAAGTACCTCAACCAAATTACGAGTAGTTTTCGACGCATCAAGTAAGACGTCAACGTCTATTTCCTTAAATGACACATTAATGGTTGGTGATACTATTCAGAGGGAGCTATATCTCACATTACTCCGCATGTCGACGATATGTTATCTGGAGCTAACAGCTTAGCGGACTTGCAGGAAATTTGTCGTCTGGTGACAGAAGTACTAGAATCGGGAGAATTTAGTTTAGCCAAATGGGCATCAAACCACCCTAATTTACTCCCTAAAAATGGTGCGGAGAAAACTCTAAAGTTCAACGAAATGGGCGCCATTAAGACTCTGGGGATGCGTTGGGTGCCACGAGACGACGTGTTTCGCTATGAGTTAGACGTTGATAGTTTTGCATCGCTCAAACCTACAAAGCGCAATATTTTATCAATAGCCTCAAGACTTTTCGATCCCCTCGGTTTGCTTTGTCCCGTTGTGACCAAAGCAAAAATGCTACTGCAAGATCTGTGGCGGCAAAAGTTAGACTGGGATGAAGCAATTCCTAGTAGCTTGCATAGTACATGGAATAAATACGTGGCCACTTTACATGCGCTTCACAAAATATCTATTCCAAGATTTGTTTGTCTTGCCGACTACGAGGCAGTGCAAATACATGGATTTGCAGATGCCTCCGAGCGTGCTTACGGCTGTTGTATATACGTACGCACGACTTCTGGAACCACTATTCACTCGCAGCTACTAACCGCCAAGTCCAGAGTCGCTCCACTAAAGACAAAATCCATTCCTCGGCTCGAATTATGTGCTGCACATCTGCTAAGCAGGCTTTGGCAACAGGTAGCACCAACTTTAGCGAAACTCAAAATTGAAAGTCTTAATTTCTGGTCTGACTCTCAAGTAACGTTATACTGGCTTAAACGAGACTCGAGCACTTTGTCAACATTTGTGGCAAATAGAGTAGCAGAAATTCAAGAAATGGCCGAAAACATCGTATGGCGGCACTTGCCTACAGACGCTAACCCAGCAGACTTAGTCTCTAGAGGCACAGATGTCGATGGCATTATCAATTCCATCTGGTTCATGGGACCCAGATTCCTTGCTTTACAACCAAATAGATGGCCAAGTCTTCATCAAATTGAGCTGTCAACAGAAGTTCAAAGCTCTGAGAACAAAAAATCGGTAGCAGTTTTCACAGCTGTTCAGGCCATTGTAACCCCCTTTGAGGATTTGGTAAATCGGAAATCTAGCTTTCCAAAACTCATCCGAATCATGGCATATGTTCTTCGATTTTGTTATAGGCGGAACAATTATGTCTCACACACATTATCATCATTAGAATTAAAACTAGCGTTTTTAAAATTAGTAGAAAGAATTCAATGTACCAACTACAAGCACGAGATGCAACTGGTAGAGCAGCGGAAGCAACTGATACCTAGTCTACAATCGCTCACCCCGTTCATTCATACATTCCGCGTCGGTGGACGTCTACTACACGGATCAATGCCATATGATGCAAAGTTCCCGTTGCTGCTTCCTCGCGGGTCGCAATTAGCGCGGCTCTTCGTGCAGCATCTACATGTAAAAAATTATCATGCAGGAGCTAAAGTTTTAGTGGGGTTGCTTCGACAGCAAGTGTGGCTGATAAATGCTCGCCAAGTATGCACAGCAACCATTCGCAGCTGCGTGCACTGTTTTCGCTACAAACCCAAATTGTTGAATCAAATTTTAGGGAACCTGCCGGCGGATCGGCTGAAAGAAGGACGCCCATTTAGAATATGTGGGGTCGATTTCTGTGGTCCATTCTATGTCAGCTACAGAATCAGGGGTAGGCCTCCAGTAAAAACTTATGTCGCAGGTTTTGTGTGCTTCGCTTCTAAGGCTGTTCACCTTGAACTTGTTGTAGATCTGTCTACTGATTCATTTCTCAATGTCTTTCAAAGGTTCATCGGCAAGCGAGGAATGCCAGAAAGGATTTACAGCGACAACGCAACCAACTTCGTGGGAGCGAGCAAAGTACTGGCAGAACTACATTCAGCATTCGGAAGCCAGAAGGATCGACTACAAGAGTTCGCAGCCGAGAACGGAGTAGATTGGGTGTTCATACCACCCAGAGCTCCCCATTTCGGCGGATTATGGGAGGCGGCAGTGAAGGCCGCCAAACATCGTCTGGTGAGAGGCGTTGGGAACGCCAACTTGACGCCAGACGAACTCACCACTCACCTAGTGGGCGTGGAAGCGATATTGAACTCACGCCCTCTAATTCCAAGCACCAGCGATCCCAACGACGGAGAGGCACTAACACCAGGTCACTTCCTCATAGGGCAGGCTCTTCGTACGCTGCCGCACGGATACGGTGCAGACACACGCAATTGCAATTCCGCGTTCTTGAGGCGGTGACGTCTGCTGTCGGAGCTCAAGCAGAAGTTCTGGCAAGGTTGGTCCAAGGACTATATAGCCAACCTTCAGCAGCGGACGCAGTGGATGAAGGAGGCGCCCAACTTGGCAATCGGGTGTCTCGTATTGGTTCACGAGGACAATCTCCCGCCACAAAAATGGGTAACAGGGCGCGTGGAACGCGTGATAGAAGGCAACGACGGCAAGGTTCGAGTAGCCGAAGTGCATACTTCTACGGGTCTAATTAAACGACCAATACACAAGCTGGCAATGCTACCAATTGTCAAAGAGCAGGAGCCCTTTAACGGGGCCGGGATGTTGGAGCAGCAGCAGATTTAGAATAATACAAATAGAATAATAAGTATAACATATAAGAGAAACAAATTGAAGTCATGTTGCAAATGAAGTTCGTAAACATTGAAGTTACAATTATCCGCAAACATGTTGCGAGCGGTATTAGCTCCACCAGGTCGCTATGTCGATCGCGGTGGTCTAAGCGAAGGGGCAGTCTAAAAAGTTGTGTATAGAAGGGTAGTTCATAAGCCCTAGCTCAAAGGTCGATCAGTTGAAGCTGAATTACCTGGAATAAAGTGAACCCGCTAGTTTATTAACACCGCGTCCACCTTTGTATTTATTTCGACTTGTAACCGTTCTGGGAAAAGCTCCAGGATTTTTCAAATTTGTTTTTAGTTTTGTGAAAAAGGGAGAATAAGAGAGGGTATTTTCGAATTCAGTAAGAGGAAAGAAAAAAGAATGAAATAATTGCAAAAAAGAAAAAAAAAGTAAGAAAAGAATTATCGCGTCATGACCTATTTTTAAATCTCTCCTTCATCTTTTCTTTGTGCCTCGGGTCTAAATGTGTGGGTTATTTTTTTAGGTTTTCGCAGAAAAGTAAAAATTAAGACCGATCCTCAACATGGAAGCGCTTTCATCGAGGGAGTTGGCGATAAAGGAGTAAGTGATAATTTTGATTATTTTCTATCTTACAAAATAAAACCCGCCCAAATTTAATATGGAAGAAAAGATGAAATAAGAAAGTTCAAGAAAAAGGTTTAAAAAAAATTTCAACTCCAATGCCCTTTAGAATCTCAAACGCACAAAAAGAGAAAGAAGAGAGAAAGGGAAAAAAGTAGTGGAAAAAGTCACATTTTTTTTTACATTATTAGAATTTTCCTTGCTTCTTGTTAAATTTAAAAAGGAAAGCAACCAATATAATTCAAGTTAGTTTTTTTTTTGATATTTTTATTCCATAAACGCGGAGAATAAAAGAAAGAGTATACCTCCGGTTAAGTGAAGAAAAATTACTGGAGAATGATTATTTTCGATAGTAATAATAAATAAAGAAATGTAATTTTAATATTAATGCATTCGATAGAAATATTCCTTTTATAATAAATGCTCAATTTATAATGTTCAACTAAATGGCTCCTGTGGGACTTCCGAAAACCATGCCCATGTAGAATGCTTTGTAAAGGGGCTATTGCAAACTTTTCTTTTTGTTTTGGTCCGCAATAGCCAAGGTAGGGTGGGCGATGTAAAACCTCAGCAATATCAGAGTACTTGACCATCGGCTTTGTGTCACTATATTCATTACTGATTCAGTTCTGCATGTTCTCATCAATCTGGTATATGTTTATCCCTTGCACGCTTTTATTTTCAAATTTCTTTTTTTTTATTTATTGGGAGAGAGCGAGTAGATCACCACACAAACTAGACGGCGAGCCAGATTTCGGCGCCCTTCTACCATTTATTTCACCAAGCCTAGGAAAATTAGTCGTAGGTAACACGTTACAACCCTCTAGAAGCTTCCCCCGTGAGAGCAGCCGCTCTTGCTGAAAGAGGAAGGGAAAACATTTTTATTAGCTTGAGAAATTTTATCACAGAGTGACATATTTTTGGGGCAAGTGGAGCCTTTGGAACATTTACCTGGTGTCAAGTAATACATCGTGGTAGCGCTTCTAGAAGCTTCCTCCGAGAGAGCAGGCGCGGTTAACGGAATCATTGGACCGGTTTGCTGAGAGAGGAAGCGAGAGGGAGGTATACGGAAACCACGTGAGGAAAGGCTGCGGTTAGTCGGACATAACCTCCGCTGTTGCGTAACATAGACGCAGCAGCAATATGAACAACCATGATGGAACAACAGGGAAGGCTGATGCTAAGGGCCAAAGTTATTTGGAGAGTATCTGTAGCACCTCGAGATGGAACGACGGCTAACAACCAGTGTTCAAATGCACAATCAACGCCTGCGAGACGCAGTAGATTGCCATCGATATCGCAAAATGGGATTGTCGACGGGATGTCTGCTACGCGGCTTGGAGTATGTACCGCGATTGAACGCCCATTAGTACCTGAAAAGGGAAGCAAGCTTGCCGTTTTTAGCGAATACTCCTAGTTTCAGCAATTGAGCAGGGACCCATGGGTAGTTCAAATAGCTCAGGACTGTCATTCGTGAACACGGACTGTTGGACGAATGCATTGACCTTAGTAGAGATTTGTCAACATTCTTTGCAAACCCAATGAGTGGCTGCTGTTTATAAGCCATTACTCGTAATGGCTGAAAAATCTACTGAAAAATGTGGAATGAGCAACGAGGAAAACCTTATACGCCTCCAAAAGTGCCATAATGGAGCGGCATTGGATGCCGTTTGAGGCAAGTTGCTGAGGTCTGAGACTGTTCCATATGCAGTTGCAACGATGAGGATGCTGTATGGGAGGCCCGAAATTATTTCGTCAAGTCTCCAACGGAAATTGAGGGAAGAATCAGCGGCGCGGCTTTATATTTTAGATTCGCTTAGATTAGCTAGCCCTGGCGGTACAGAATTATTGAACGACGTTGGTTGCTATCGGCCTCAAGGATTAGTGAAAAGGAAGCTCGTGGAGAAACTGGCTAATTTGTCAACTTTCGATAATTGGCTGTTTAATATTGCGATGTGTGCTTTGATGGTAGCATCATAAGGTTGCCAGAGAGAGAATCTACAAGGAGGATGAATGAGTGGTTATTTGTGCATGCACTGCAGACTTGCCTGTGTTGCAACACGAGCGACTTTTGGTTGCCTTATATGCAGACGACACTTCCTTTGACGCTCCGGACCCCCCGGCGGCCTCAGAAATTATCCAAGACCAACTTAACCTGCTAGAACCATGACTTCAAAGATGAAACATCTCCGTAAATACGGAGAAGTCGCTACACATGACTTTTGCCACTCGTAGGCTCAACTGCCCCCCAGTCAGTCTTAACGGGAAGCTTCTTCCGAGCGTGGACAAAGTGAAATAAAATTTGAAACTGTCAAAATTGCAATGGCTACTCGGCAAGAGATCCAAGCTTAGCACCTGCAATAAGTTGTTGCTCTATAAGTCAATACTCAAGCCTGTATGGACATATGCCATTCAGCTCTGGGGCACGGCGTCGGTGTCAAATATAGAAATTCTGCAACGGTTTCAAAATAAACTTCTCCGCAGAATGATTGGCGCGCATCCCTATGTGTGGAACTCTATCATCCAGAGAGACCTAGCTGTTCCGTCGGGGAAAATGCAGGAAACGTGAAGAAGTACCAACCGGAGATTTTGTTTCATGGTAACGAAACTAATAAAGCACTGTTTCCATATATTCCAGTTACCTTGCACGGAGGAGATCGGACTGTGTCAACATATGCTTGCTCGCTAATGGAAAGGGATCTGGTCGATGAATTAGGACTAGACGGCCCTGTCCAAGATCTTTGCTTAAAATGGACTGGCGATGTAATAAAATTGGAATCGTCTTCAATGACTGTCAGCGTTGGAATATCAGGAAGAGGTTTAAATACGCCACGGCATGATATCAAGGGCGTAAGGACGGTAAAACTGTTGGACTTGCCTGTCCAAACTGTCAACAAGGAATTGGTAAATTTGAGAAGCCAACTACGAGGATTGCCGATTTTGCTTTATCATAACATAAAGGCACGCATGATTATTGGACTTGACAATATCAAAGTGAGCGTACCATTGGAGCTGCGGGAAGCAGAGAAGGATGACGTCATTGCTGTGCGCTGCCGTTTGGGATGGTCTGTATACGGAAGGCACAGTTCCGTTCAAAGTCAGTCACACCACACCTTGCATATATGTGAATGCAATGGTGTGATAAGTACAAGAGCTTTAAATGAATCGATGGAAAAGTACTTCGCTATGGACTCTTTTAGAGTGAATGTACCACCAAAGCCGTTACGTTAGAAAGACGACCAACGTGTGATCGAGATTATGGAAAAGACGACCAACTGTTGCCTAGTAAAGAAACGCTGGAAGACGGGGCTATTATGGAGGTTCGACGAGGCGTCTTAAATGTCTAGATGCGAAAATGTCGAAGGATGCCAAACTGAAGAGCTTTATGATGAAAACTATGGAAAGCTGTAAAAAAAAGGGCTACATACGGAAATTGCAGTCGAGCGAGTTGGAAAAAGTTAGTTAGTAAAAGTTTATGGTTTCTTCCTATATTTACAGTGACCAACCCAAACAAGAACAAGACGAGGTTGGTTTGGGATGCTACTACCAAAGTCAAAAATATTTCATTGAATGCCGTCTTGCTTAAGGGATATCTGGTCCCTCAAGCGTCATTTCGAGAACGACCAGTAGCAGTGGCATAAAGGCTTTTATGGCGCGATGGAGAAACCTCTAAGGCTGCAGAGAAATATGTGATGCAGGTTATGACATTTGGTGCAGCATGTTCACCGGCTCTAGCTATATACATAAAGGATCGCAACGCAAGACGATTTACAAAGGATTCTCCAAGGGCTGTGGCAGCTATTTGTAAAAACACTTTTGTCGATGATTGGTCAGAATCCGTCTAGACTGTTGACAAGATGACCCAGTTGGCAAAGACAGTGAAATAGATGGAGGATTCAACATGAGAGGATGGACCTCAAATAATGAGAGCGTGGTAAGGGTGCTTGAAAGTGAAGATGACGAAGCTGCTCCCAAACAAATAGAATTTCCAGAAGAAGCTCAAGAAAAAGTTCTGAGCATGTGGTAGTTGCCTGGATCAGACCAGCTTACGTATATCGTTAAATCGAAACTGATGAAAGCGTTTAACGACGAGCCCAAGAAGAGAAAAGTGTTAAGTGTGGTTATGTCAATTTTTGACCCACTTGGTCTACTTGGGTTTTTTACTGCTCATGCCAAAATTATTTCGCTGAATATCTGGCGCTCTGGAACAGACTAAGACGAGCCGTTAAAGAGGGATGAGGAAACGCATTGGAGGATTTGGCTGCAATTATTGCCCCAAATAAACAAAATAAGAAATCCCAGAAGCTGAAGTTGTGCTAGCAAGGTGCAACTACATACATTTGTAGACCCCAGCAGTCATGCTTATGCAGCTCTTGTATTTCTAAGGGCAGAAAAAAAAAGTTTGATGTTCACTGGTAGCATCAAAGACACGAGTGGCGCCTTTAAAACCCGTTTCCTGAATGGAGCTCATGGCTGCTGTACGATCGAAAACGAAGCAAATAATGATGATTCCGACGATGAAGAGAGCACCACAGTATCATGCACACTAGTGTAGTGCAGAAGAGCATCAAGAGAAAGGCAACTTGGCAAATAAAGGGAGAAACAGTTTAATATACAAAAGCTTTGGCGACATGTCTATGCATTTTGGCATAAATTTTCGAGACATGGAGGACACAGGTTGCCAAATTATGGGACTATTTATATACCCTTTTACCCTATGGGTATAGGGTATAAAAAGTAGGTTGCATTCCCAAACCAGCGCGCCCTGAATAAAAATTCGTTATTCTTTTGGTAAAAAATAAGTAGAAATAAAAATACTATGCGTCTACTAAATAATGTTGTATGAAGAATAACCACAAAAAATTTAAGAACGGACTTATTAGTTTTTTCAAATGATTTTAAAAACTTGGTATTAAGAAAAACACATTACGTGATTGCACTACGAAGCGGTTTCACGCTTTCGTCTATAACTGGCTTATTTATTAAAATATGTCGGTTTGATAAGCTATTCTGAGGACTAAGGAAAGAAAGGAAACTAAGATTGATTGAATGAACTGATTTTATTTTTATACCGTTGCAGACCCCATAAAGTGTATATATTCTTGATAAGCATGAATAGCTGAGTACGCCTGTCTGTTCCTTCACAACTTTTCGAAATTAAATTTTGAGCTACTTGAATAAATGTTACATCATTCTGTTCATTGATCATTTATCCATATCAAGTTTAAGAACTGGTCGGACCGAACTATAAGGTATAAAATCAGAATACCTCGGGCAAAATTTGTTTCGTTCAAACAGTTCTTGTGAAACAAAATTTTTTGTGTTTTCAGCTATCTCAACCAAATTTGGTATACAGATGATAATTCTACTTTTCTTTTCTACACCATACCAGTAAATTTAAATCAGATCGGATGATAAATACCGACATATCGGCGAGTTGAAATTCCCTTATGTTGCTTTTTTTGCTTCAAATTTTTTATTTACAATGTTAAAAAAATCTGTGGGCCGATATAACGAAGAAAATAATTAATTAATCTGCAAGGGTATACAAACTTTGGTGCGGCCGAATTTGGCTTCTTTACAGGTTTAAGGTTCTTTTGTCTCCCGGATTATTTTCAGTGATGTTGGATGGATGTTACAATAGCAGTTTTTGACCATTGCTTCTATTCGCATCCCCATTTTTGTACAATTAATTTCGCGTTATCGAAATACACGGTCAATATACGCTGCTTCAAGTTTCTTCCGCGATATTATCAGTATATTGATTTTCCCTTTTTTTTAAGTTTTATATCTTAACTTGAAAAATACTAGTTGATATAACTTTAATATTGTTACACACATTATCGACTTTAAAATAGATTAAACCATTTATTTTTGACTTAATCAACTCCACGGCCAAATCTTCCTGGTTAACGGACAGTTTATTACCTTTGAAAATGTGGACCGTAGACGATACTTGTCGTGAACAATTCGTATCTACGAATATTTGTAGTGAAAAATAAACTTTATGACTAATGAAGGTTTCTATATCTCTTATCTCTGCATTTGTTTAATAATAAATGATCCTCATATGTTTTTATACCCTTGCAGAGGGTATAATAAAAGTGGTCAGATGTTTGTATCGCATAGAAATAATCGTTTCCGACCCCATAAAGTATATATATGTATTCTTGATCAGCATCGAAAGCCGAGTCGATATGACCATGTCCGTCTGTCCGTCTTAAATTTCGTTCGAACTTAAATTTTGAGCTACGTGAATAAAAGTCATATCATTCTCTTCATTGATGATTTATCCAAATCAAGTTTAAAGATTGGTCGGATCGGACAACTATAAGTTATAGAAAAATAGGAAAGATCAGAGGTCAAAATGTGAGTTGTTCAAAACAGTTCTTGTGAGAAAAACTTTTTTGTTTTTAAGATATCTCAACCAAATTTGGCACACAGATTCTACTTTAACACCTTACCAGCAAGTTTGATTCAGATCGGATAATAAACACCGACATAAATCAATAAAATCAATAATCAACCCCCATCAGAAAAAGTATGTTTTTGTGAGAAAAACTTTTTTGTTTTTTAAGATATCTCAACCAAATTTGGTGAACAGATGAGAACTATACTTTTACATCATATCAGTAAGTTTGAATCAGATCGGATAATAAACACCGACATATATCAATAAAATCAATGAATCAACCCCCATCAGCATCAGTATGTTTGCATATGCAGCCAATTAAATACGTTTATATTTGCTTTTATATATGCGTACACAAACAACATACATGGAAACATACAAACATACATACATACATATATGCGAACACGTGTTTGAAAAAACTACAAGCTGAGTGGGAAACAGAAAGAGACGGAAAACTATTTGTATTGTGTTGTTGTTTTCTAGAATTCGTCAGAAACTTTAGAGAGCGAGAAGCTGGACGCTTGCAATGTATACCGAAATAGCGAGACCGTGGATTTTAAGTTTGGTAGCGCAATAGGTAGAGATCGATTCTAGAAATGACGTGAGCGGAGGTTCAAATCCGGCCGTTGGCAAACTCGAATTTTTTCTTACTGTTTCTTTTTTTGGTTCAAATTTTTTTTAAATTTTATATTTCCAATTTTTAAAATATCTTGAATCCGATATGACGGAGAAAGTAATCAATTAATCTGCAAGGGTATACAAACTTCGGCACGGTCGAAGTTAGCTTCTTTGATATTTTCAGTATAAAATGCACGCAATATTATCTATTGGTACGCCATAGAAAACTCATTTAAGACAACTATGCATATACGAGCAACGTTGTATTTTTGTATAATTAGTACTTGTTTTGTTTACAATAAGTTAAAAATTGAAATTTCTAGAGAGGATTTTCGTTAAATAATTTTTCAGACTTTTCAAAGTGTGGATATCGAGCGTTAACAAATAGAACAAGATCGACATTTGATATATTTCGATATACTTACGAGGCATTCTTACACATTAGTTTCACTTCAATACATTCCATTTCGCATAAACACTTAGTTGCAAAAAAGGTTTGTTCTTAATGGATACCACATATCTTATCAATTGCTCAAAAGAGGCTCTCGCCATTTGGTGTAAGCATAAGTCTAAAAATATCAACCGTTTTGCTTCAAAAGTTCATATAAAAAGTAATTTATGTATGTAAATGTTTGTTCTAAGATGAGCGAAATCCAACAAAATCCTCGGCCGTTTCCTCGAGAAAATGGGTCACTAAACTGCTTGTGCAATATATAACTTATAATTCTGAGTCATACACAATCAGTTAACATATGTGTTCATGTTCACTTTTTATGAAAACGCTTAATGCGAATCATGCGAAGATTTTGGAATATAGAACACCAGAAAATATAGATGGAATTTTAAATCGCAATGATTTTCAGGATGGATTTCAAGCACCCAAAGGATACTCGTTGCAATACTAGAATGAAACCACGGAATGTACAACTTTTAGAATTTTCAATATTTCGCAGTTGAGCGGTATTCCAATAAGATTGGATAATAATTCTTGTCTCGCAATTTTAAAAAAAAATCTGATTACATTGGCCATCTCATAGCTATATATATGGCCCAAGATTACATAAATGTCACGTTGCAGAATCTGATTTTCAAGCATATTCCACGATTTTTTTCTTCAACGAATTTTATTGCCCAGTTAATCGAGTTTTGGTAGAGTACACGGTTTATGCAGATGCAATTGAATTTAGAGAAAATATACTCTGGTGAAGTGACGGCACTAAAAAAGTTAAAACTAGTGAATTTTGTGTTGAGGTGGCCGATGGTCTACTGAAAAACGCCACAATATTAAAAAAACTACAATTATTTCTTATCCGTGCATGTGAGGACTATAAAGTATGCAATTCAGTTCCATGCATTAGAAAATATTGTTCTGACGGTGAAATATTGTAAATTCGTATGGCATGCTATATACTCTCGTTTTGTCGCTGCGTTGAGCGACAGAACTCAAAATTACTTATGTACTTTTAGGCTAAGTTAAATTTTAAAATAAAGACGGGAATATCAATTCTGACTCCAGAGAAGACTACTACAATAAAACACAAAAATATATTTCATTTTATATGGCGACCGTGACTGAGACCACAAGCCTATATAAAAACAAAAATTGAAGAAAAAAATGATGCTTCAATAAATCCAATTAATATTTATAAGCAATAAAATTGGTAAATTCGAACAAAATGGATTAAATATGTTGTAAAAAAAAGAAGAAAAATCCGTAAAACCGCAAAAACAAAAAACAACAAATGGATGATATTGACACAATTTATGATGAAATGAATTGAGACAATTCAGAATATTGCTGGGAATATACACGCTACCAAAATAAAAGACGACAACTGCTGCTTTATCAAAAACAAAAAAAAAAAGGATAAAATTAGATGAATTCGGAGGATCTCGAATTCCAGAACTCTGCTCTTACTGAGCAAAGGGACGCACCCACATTCAAGGAGGCGCTAGAAGTGTGTCCGTCCAATCGATGGACAAAGACAGTTGACGATTCAACAACATCGTGAACGGCAACAAAGGAAGGCCAAACCAAAAAGGAACAAAGTAGGAAAACAGACACAACTGATGAGAGCGAGACGATTGGAACTGGATTTCCTAAACCCGGCAAAAACACTGGAGGAGAAGAACCAATTCGAGAGACGACTGGAAGACATCAAGAAAGATAATAATTTTTAACTCTAAAACTCAACTAGAGGCGAACACGCCGGTTAAAAAACCACTAACAAAAAATAGGCTATTTACTAACAAATGTGGTTGGAGAATTTTTTTCTACATAAATAAAATTAAGTAAAATGTATACCTGAATTGTGAACCAACCACATTCTTCTAAAAACTATTTTTTCCACGTCTCTGGCGCTTAGTTTTCAACTAAGCTGCTTTAAAATAGATTTTTCCCATCTTTATCACGAGCTAGGATAATTTTCCAAATTTCCAAAATTTTTATTTTTCCATTACACAAACTTTGAAAAAAAATCAATATAATGAAATTTTTTATTTTTCCCACTATTGAAATAAAAAATATAAGAATGATTTGAATAAAATACATTCCAAATATTAATTTTTACTTTTCCATTATTACACTAACTTTCAAAAAAAAGAGATCGATATAATGAAAATTTTTTTTTATGATTTTTTCCCCAACAACAGTAAATTAAAAAACAAAACAAAAGTAAAGAAAAAACTAGAAAGATGGACTAACTTCGGCCGTACCGAAGTTCGTATACCCTTGCAGATTTTCTCTATATAATTCACCAAGCATTATTGTAAATTAAACATACCAAATTTACAAATTCAAAATTTTAAGCTTGAGGAAAAAAATTTTTCATACAAAATTTTTTTTTGTACCGATCGTTCCTATGGGAGCTATATGATATAGTCGTCCGATTCTGATCAAACTTGGTTAAAGTATCAAGAAGCATATTAAACTCATAAATATCAAATTTCGTGGCATTCGGTTGAAAAACAACAGAGTTATTGAGGATAAACCTTATTCATGACCGATCGGTTCTATGGGGAGCTATATGATATATTCGTTTGATACTGATCAAACATGGTGGAAGTATTAAGAAGTATATTAAACTCACAAATAAACTCACAAATACAAAGACTCCACTGCAAATGTAAGAAACCAAATCCAATCATCAAATATTGACTTAAAATTAACAAATATACTGCTATTAATAATTGTCATAATTATCTGCGTGTGTAACTAAAAGGCCATAAGCCAAGCTAACGATCTAGATAAGATCTAAAACAAAAAAAAATAGAAAGATGGACTAATTTCGGCCGTGCCGAAGTTCGTGTACCCTTGCAGATTTTCTCTATATAGTACACCAGAAGCATTACTGTGAACTACGCATAACAAATTAACAAATTCAAAATTTTAAGCTTG
Source organism: Drosophila sturtevanti (assembly GCA_018150375.1). Taxonomy (NCBI): domain Eukaryota; kingdom Metazoa; phylum Arthropoda; class Insecta; order Diptera; family Drosophilidae; genus Drosophila; species Drosophila sturtevanti. The sequence goes on along the minus strand of JAECWJ010000423.1, from coordinate 6,007 downwards.
AGAAAAAAAATTTTTCATACAAAAATTTTTTTTCTACCGATTGTTCCTATAGCAGCTATATGATATAGTCCTCCGATTCTAATCAAACTTAGTTGAAGTAAAAGGAAATATATTAACCTCACAAATATTAAATTTCGTGGCATTCGGTTGAAAAAAACCGAGTTATTGAGGAAATGACACACCTACTAAATTGAGAAATGATTCGTTATTCGCAAGTAGGGCCTATTTCCTTCTTGCTACTGAGCCAGTAGATACTATGTACCAGTTGGAAAACTTGTACATGTCGACATATAATTGTGAAGTTTCACCTCTCATAAGATGTACAAATAAAGAAAAAGCCCTTGTTTTAGGTTTAATACCTAACGTAGAGGTAAATACTATCACAAGTAACGATAGGCTAGGTCCAGTAACGATCACTGTTGTCAATAAGTATTAATTTACTTATTTCACACAAGATCCATTGAACATGCTTAATGGAATGGAACGAGATAGTGACCATTTTTAAACGTGAACGTATTGAGTTTGCTAAATCATTTAAGTGCTTAAATAAAAGTGCACCGATTTCAAACTTAACAAAAAAAAGCACATTAGCCGAATACTAGAAACAACCAATTTCAGTAATTTTAGTGATGCAATGGGTAAATATATCCATCACAGCACGAAGATTACTGGGAATGCCGGCACAGTTTATTATTACAGAGGCAACAGTAGTCGCGGTAACCAAAGAGGTTACTAAATCCGAGGATATCCAAAACCTAACAGAGGTAATTACCAAAACAGAGGTAATTACCAAAACAGAGGTAATTACCACAACAACTATGATAACAATAATAGTGGCCAAAATAGAGGTACTCTAGAGGCCGTGGTAACTCGAATAGAGGCCACAACAACCAAAATAACAAAAATGCAAATGTTCGAACTACCGAAAATAGTTCGGGAAACGAGTAACCCCCTTAAGACATTCAGAATGTACAACATCAATCTTAGTTCAGGAATATTTATAAAATTTAATTAATTTATTTACTTTATTAATAGATACTGGTGCAGACATTTCAATACTTAAAGAAAATGTGGATATTTTTGATAATGTTGATGTTAACATATCAACCAAAATATCAGGAATGGAGGAAGGTTCAGTTTTTTCAAGAGGTTTAGCATTCGTAGAATTATAATCTCTCGCAACAATCACTTAGTTGAACAAAACTTTCCAATCCCTAGCGATGGCATTATAGGTATAGACTTCGTAAAAACATTTAATTGCATATTAGATTGTACACATAGTAGTGACACTCTAATATTAAGGTCAGATAATTTCAAATTCGCAATTAAAATACATATCACATATACTTGTGAGAATAATGCCACAATACTTTCAGCTCGCGCAGAAGTAGTCCGACAAATTAAATTAGAATCGACAGAACAAACTCGTAATCCCGAATCAAGAAATTGAGGAAGGAATATTTATTGGAGATACTATCTCCGATAAAGAAAATATTTTTGTCCGAGTATTGAATACAGCGAATTCAACCAAAATTCTTAACATTCATAAGATAAAAACAGAAAGGCTAAGTGATTATGATATAGTCCAAGAAGTTAGCAAAAATAGACACGAACATGTCATGAAAACACTTACAAAAAACTTCCCGCCACAATTTAAAACAAAACTCAAAGAGTTGTGCAACCAGTATACACACATATTCGGACTTGAAACCGAATCAATAACAACAAATAATTTTTACAAACAAGAACTAAGATTGAAGGATAATAATCCTGTATACACCAAAAATTATAGAACTCCTCATGCACACAAAGAAGAAATCAATAAACAAGTCGAAAAGCTAATTCTAGATAAAATAGTTGAACCATCCACTTCAGAGTACAATAGTCCAATACTGCTTGTACCCAAAAAAGGTCTACCTGGTTCAGTAAACAAAAGATGGCGACTAGTAATAGACTACCGTCAACTAAACAAAAAATTAAAATATCCAGTCCCTACAGACGCGGATAGCGCTAGAAGATTCGTTGCGTTTTGCAATTACTATAGACGTTTGATCAAAAATTTTGCCGATTATTCACGGCATATAACACGATTATGTAAGAAGAATGTCAGTTTTCAATGGTCTGATGAATGTCTAAATGCATTCGATTATTTAAAAAAGGCTTTAACTAAACCGACATTATTGAAATATCCAGATTTCGATAAAGAATTTTGCATAATTACTGATGAAAGTAAACACGACTGTGGAGCTGTTCTAACACAAAAATATGGAGATAAAGAACTCCCAGTTACATATGCTTCACTCTCATTCACCAAAGGTGAAAGCAGCAAATCAACTACAGAACAAGAATTAGCAGCCATCCACTGGGCAATCACATACTTCAGAGCATACATTTATGGCAAACATTTTTCAGTAAAAACAGACCACAGACCATTAACTTATTTGTTTTCAATGACAAATCTAAGTTCAAATCTAACTAGAATGAGACTATGATGTACAACTAGAATGATTTTACAGTAGAACATCTCAAGAGAAAAGAAAATTTCGTGGCAGATGCCCTATCATGGATAACAATATCCGATTTACAAGACATACAAAATAAAGACCTGAAAGTCACTACCAGGCAACAGTATAGACAGAAAGAATCCTGCGCAGGAAATCTTCAAGTAGATTTACCTATGCAAACACTTGACAACGCTTCCAAGCCCAGCGTATATGAAGTCATTTGTAATGCTGAAGTACGTAAAGTAGTGGCCTTGCATATAAGAAACAATAGATGTTTTTTGAAACAGGGAAAGAAAATTATTGCAAGAATTGATGTTGATGAAAAATTCGACTTAGGTCAATTCTTCCAAGATTAGCCAATTCAAAGTGGTACCGTGCAAAACAATCTTTGAATTAATTTCAATTGAATCTTTCAAAAATATGGGCAATAAAATATTGAATATTTTAAGAGTAGCGTTACTCAGGCCGGTGACCCTAAAAGAAAAAAATGAAGCAAGCAAGTCGTCCTTGCCGACTTGGAGTATACCCTGTACCAATAATAGATATTTCATAAAATCAGACTCCTTCCAAATCCTCATTAATTGAATATGAATTACTTTATAAAATTCTCCTAGCAAGCCGAATCACCAAATTCATGCTTTCTCGCTCACTCATATCAGTGAAAGAAACTGCGCATGCTATCTCGCTCACACATTTCAGCTGCTGCTGCCCAAAGAATTTCAGTGCAAAACATATATACCTACGTATTATCTCCGATATTTATTGACCGATTTCGGTCAGATGGTACATATTGGTTATATAATTGGGTCCACCAAAAATAAATACTGCAGCTTTAACAGAACTCTAGTTATAGATTTTTCTAATTTGCGGAGGCGGAAGTGGGCGTGGCAAAAATTTTAAATAAACTTGATCTGCCTGCACACTATACTGCAAAAAAAATTTGGTTGCTCTATCTCTTATAGTCTCCAAGATCTCGATGTTCATACAGACAGACAGACGGACAAGTCTCAATCGACTTCGCTATTGATACTTATCAAGAATATGTATACTTTATGGGGTCGGAAAATTTTCCTTCTGCCTGTTACATACATTTTAGCGACTTAAATATACCCTTGAACCCTATGGGTACAGGGTATAATGAAAAAGATCAAGAAGCGATACTGTCTAAATTGCATAACGATGAAATACAATGAGGTCATACAGGGATTACAAAAACCTTGGCCAAAGTAAAACGATATTATTATTGGAAAAATATGACACGTAATATTATAGAGTACATTAATAAATGTCAAAAATGCCATAAATCTAAAACAACAAAACATACAAAGATCCCTATGATAATGACTGAAAGACCGATTACAGCTTTCGATAGAGTGATAGGAAATACTACAGGTTTACTACCATGCTCAGAGAATGGCAATGAATATGCAGTTACGCTAATATACGATTTAACTAAGCATTTAGTAACCATTCCAATTCCAAACAAAAGTGCAACCACTGTTGCCAAAGCTATATTTAATAACTTTATTCTGAAGTACGGTCCAATAAAGACGTTCATTACAGACATGGGAACAGAATATGAAAACTCCATTATTAATGACTTGTGCAAATATCTAAAGATAGACAACATAAGGTCTACTGCACACCATCACCATTAGGGACATTAGAATGAAGTCATAGAACATTCAATGAGTACGTTCGTTCGTACATATCTGCAGACAAAACCGATTGGGATGTTTGGATACAATATTTCGCATATTGTTTCAACGCTACACCATCGGTTGCACATAATTATTGTCCATATGAATTAGTTTTTGGTAGATCAACAAAACAATTTTTAGATTTCAATAAAATAAATAGAGTAGAACGTTTATATAACATAGTTGATTACGCTAAAGAAATTAAGTTTAGATTAGAAACAGTCTACAAAACAGCGCGTTAGTCAATAGAAGAAAATAAAAAAAAAACAAAAAACAATAAAAAATATTATGACGATAAGACCTTAGATCTTAAACTAGAAGTAGGAGACCAAGTTTTGTTGTAAAATGAAACTGGTCATAAGTTAGAACCAGCATATATAGGAGCTTTTGAAGTAGTACAGCTACTAGAGAATAATAATATAATAATTAAAAGTAATAAAGGTAAAAAGCAGAATGTTCATAAGAATAGGTTAAGAACTATAAATACATGAAAAAAACTTTCAGTGTCTGATCAACCCACACACACGATTTTTTTTTCTTTTTATACCCTTGCAGAGGGTATAATAAAATTGGTCAGATGTTTGTAACGCATAGAAATAATCGTTTCCGACCCCATAAAGTATATATATTCTTGATCAGCATCGAAAGCCGAGTCGATATGACCATGTCCGTCTGTCCGTTTGTCCGTCTGTCCGTCTGTCCGTCTGTCTGTTTCTTCGCAAGGAATCGAACTTAAATTTTGAGCTACGTGAATAAAAGTCATATCATTCTCTTCATTGATGATTTATCTAAATTAAGTTCGAGAGTTGGTATGATCGGACAACTATAAGTTATAGAAAAATAGGAAAGATCAGAGGTACCTCGGTTAAAATTTGTGTTGTTCAAAACAGTTCTTGTGAGAAAAACTTTTTTGTTTTTTGAGATATCTCAACCAAATTTGGCACACAGATGAGAATTCTACTTCTACACCTTACCAGCAAGTTTGATTTAGATCGGATAATAAACACCGACATAAATCAATAAAAACAATAATCAACCCCCATCAGAAAAAGTATGTTTTTGTGAGAAAAACTTTTTTGTTTTTTAAGATATCTCAACCAAATTTGGTGATCAAATTATACTTCTACATCATATCAGTAAGTTTGAATCAGATCGGATAATAAACACCGACATAAATCAATAAAATCAATGAATCAACCCCCATCAGCATCAGTATGTTTGCATATGCAGCCAATTAAATACGTTTATATTTGCTTTTATATATTCGTACACAAACAACATACATGGAAACATACAAACATACATACATACATATATGCGAACACGTGCTTGAAAAAACTACAAGCTGAGTGCGAAACAGAAAGAGACAGAAAACTATTTGTATTGTGTTGTTGTTTTCTAGAATTCGTCAGAAACTTTAGAGAGCGAGAAGCTGGACGCTTGCAATGTATACCGAAATAGCGAGACAGTGAATTATAAGTTTGGTAGCGCAATAGGTAGAGATCGATTCTAGAAATGACGTTGAGCGGAGGTTCAAACCGGCCGTTGGCAAACTCGAATTTTTTCTTACTGTTTCTTTTTTTGGTTTAAATTTTTTTAAATTTTATATTTCTAATTTTTAAAATATCTTGAATCCGATATGACGGAGAAAGTAATCAATTAATCTGCAAGGGTATACAAACTTCGGCACGGCCGAAGTTAGCTTCTTTGATATTTTGATTTTTTTTTAGCACAAGACCTGCTATCGCAGTCAACTCGAGAGAACGACACAGACATTGTCATCATTAGCGAACCGTTCAAGAC
>JAECWJ010000422.1:0-36070 GCA_018150375.1 Drosophila sturtevanti | reverse complement strand
AACCGTAATAATAATAATAACAAATTTAATTTGAATATGAATACATATATATATCATCAATCCCAAAACAACAAAAAAAAAAAAAACTTAAAAAACATTCAATTTAATTAAATAACTACAATTTAAAAAAAAATTTTTTCTAAAATTAATTTAATCTCTACAATTTAAAAAAAAAAACCAACATTAAATTTAATTAAATAAAATACGTAAAAAAAAAGAAAACCTTAAATTTAATTAAATAACTACGTAAAAAAAAAAGGAAACCTTAAATTTAATTAAACAGCTACGTAAAAAAAAAAAATTAAAAAAAAAAAAACAATATAAAAATAAAACTAATAATAATTTTTTTTTTTTTAATTAAATAACTACATAATACTATTACGTTATTTCTCTAAAAAGGGGAGGTGTAGTATGTTATATGCCAAACAAGAATATGCCCACCGTATTGTAGTGTATACGATATGTAAAGTGGTCATATGCCCAAATTTAATAATAGAGTATCAAGCGCATAAACATAGAGACACTTTGTCCCTTTGTTTACATAATATAACCGCCGTCAAGTGCCGCAATATGATCAGCCACTTATATGTGGAATGGTCCGCAGCGTGAGAACTGCAGAGTAGGCACTATGACGTTTTGACCATTCGGTACCAAGCGCATGTATGTATGTACCTTCTGCATATACATACATATTTCACAATATATATGGCATGCTATATACTCCCGTTCTGTCGCTGCTTTGAGCGACAGAACTCAAACTTACTTATATACTAAAAACTCTTAGGCTAAGCAACAGAACATTTTATAAAATAAATTCAATTCGGTTTATACCGACGAAAAGCAAACAACGTTTTATTATTTGATTATCAACTTTAACATTACACTATATTTGGAAACTTTATTCTGAAGTACGGTCCAATGTAGACGTTCATTACGGACATGGGAACAAAATATAAAAACTCCATTATTAATGACTTGTGCAAGTATCTAAAGATAGGCAAGATAATGTCTACTGCACACCACCACCAGTCATTGGGGACACTAGAACGAAGTCATAGAACATCCAATGCATACAGTTCGTTCTTACATATCTGCAGACAAAAGCGATTGGGATATTTGGATACAATATTTCGCATATTGTTTCAACGCTACACCATCGGCTGCACATATTTATTGTACATATGAATTAGTCTTTGGCATATTACCAAGATAAGGTTTTAATAAAATCACTAAAATAGAACTGCTAAATAATGTCGACGATTACGGAAGTAAAGTTTAAACTAGAAATAATTAATAAAAGATCCAAAATATTGCTAGAAAATAATAAAAACAAAGAAAAATAAAATAAAATGATAATAAAGTATCAGATGTAATCATAGAAATCAGGATATAAGCTAAACTCTGCTTATATTGGACCATTTGAGGTCATAGGAATAGATATAATAGATACTATTACAATTACGAATGCTAAAAATAAGAAACAAACCGTTCATAAAGAAAGGTTAAATATTTTTATTCTATAATCACTTTTTTTTTCTCATAAGTATTTCCAGTGTGAAAAATAATATATAAAAATTTTTATTAAAAATACATACATAATTGAAAAAAATATACATAAATGAAAAAAAATATATATACATGAATGAAAAAAAAATATACATACAAGTTAAAAAACAATTAATTAGTTGTTTTATTTATATCGCAGCAATGCGACTTATTTATTTTGTTATTAAATTGAAACTGAAAATTATTACAAATTTGGAAGCTTAAATATTCAAGCGGCGGCGGCAGCGTCAGCAGCGTGGACGGTTGCGCGTGTTGTTTCGCAAATTTCTTTAGAATTGTTTTTCACATGAGTGGATGTATTGCAGACCTTAGCTCAGCACATTCGGCCTGGCACGTTGCAGCGGATCATTGACTTAGATATCGTTAACTTACATAAATGAAAAATAAAAAAATATACATACACTAGCTGACCCGGCGAACTTCGTACCGCCTTAGCGTTGCAATGATGCACTACTTTATTTTGTACAGCTGACCTATCTTAGGTATGAGTACCTATTCAATTTGAATTGAATCCTCCCTATAAAAATGTATCCATAATTCCCTGGTCTCGCTATACCTGAAAATGACTACTAATTTTTAATGAAATAAAAAACAAAATATATCTATATATATTTAAAAATTAACTCATTTAACCAATAGCAACCATTTTCGCTGAACTGTAATTAATTGCCACATTATAACTGAATGCAGCTCTGTGGGGATTAAACACAAAATTTTTATCTTCATATCGATTCCGTTCAAGTTCATTTCGCGCTTCGCGTTGCTCATCAGTTTGATTTGCTCTTATATTTCTTTGACTTGCCGTATTTCAAGTTCTGCGGTTCTAAGCTTGTACGTCTGGTTGGTGGCATTGTTAAAAACGAAAATCCAACTGCAAATACTTTAATTTTATGAATAAGTTTCTGTGGATTTCAAATCGAGCTTTTTTTTTATTTGACTCAAACTGATTTCTGTAAACAGATCAGTTTTTTATAACGTTGCTACGGCCACACCAAACAGATGGTCACATTTATCAGATCAGATGTTCTTGTATTTCGTATTGTCTTGCCAAAAATTTAAAGATAATATGCGTATAAAACATGGCATGAGAGATTTTCTTAATATTTTTTTCCGTAAGAACCTTCTCCTAATAATAACAAATACATCTCCTAATAATAACAAATACAACAAAAAAAGAATTAGTGAAATCGGTCCATTGGTTCACGTGTAATGCCGTAACCAAGGAAAACGACTACGGCCCCACCAAGCAGATGGTCACATTTAGAAAATCAGATGTTGTTATATTTCGTGTTGTCTTGCCAAAAATTTAAAGATAATATGCGTATAAATTAATAATATTCTTAATATTATTTAATGTAAGAACCTTCTCCTAATAATAACAAATACAACAAAAAAAGAATTAGTTAAATCGGTCCAGCCATTCACGCGTGATGCGATGACCAGAAAAAACGGACTTCATTTTTATATATAAGATAAATATACATCAATAAATGAAGTAAGCAAGTCGTCCCTGCCGACTTGGAGTATACCCTGCACCAAAGAAGGATATTTCATTTAGACTCCTTCGTAATCCTCATTAATTGAATAAAATTTTTCATAAAATTCTCTTAACAAGCCAAAACAGCAAATGCATGCTTTCTCGCTCACTCCTAACAGTGAACGAAACTAATGCGTCATTCGGTACAAAGCAACATGAGCATGCTATCTCGCTCACATTTCAGTTGCTGCTGCCCATAGAATTTCAGTACAAAACAGATATACGTATTATCTTCTTCTGCTAATGTTTCGATTGCTGGTATATTTTAGGTGTAGTATGTTGTATGCCAAATGAGCATATGCCCACAGCATTGTAGAGTATAAAATGTAACCAGTGGTCATATGCTCAACATAAAGTAAATAAAGTTAAATAATCAAAAATATATATATAAGTGCTGTAATAGGATCCGTCACTTAGGCGGACTAACCGCAGCGTGAGAACGCTCGCGTAAGCACTTTTCGAGTATGTACCGTCTGTACATATATATATGCTGTGAAAAATAAATAATTCTTGTAGAGAACACAATTTGTTCCTTCTCGTTTAAAGTCAGTTTTATTAATAATCTTTAATTCTGTTACAATTCTTAACTATAGCTAAGACCGCGTATCTGCGCTGCCAGTGAAGCCGGCAGAGGAGCGGTATGCTTATGTATAAACTTATGTATGTAAGAATGTCTAAATGTTTACATAAGCATAAGTATGTATATATATATGCCGCTGCAGCGGGAGAGTGAGGATGTATCATATTACATTTTGGGCCCAAGCGGCCGCGCATGTTATATTTGCCGACTAAGCAATTGTCCAGCACCATGCACTCATGGGTGGTCAGATTACTTAAGAGGCCGATGTACTTGAATGTTGCGCACATAAATATTGCAACAAACTGCTACAATATGTTTGTAATATTATTGAGCATAGAACATGCTACAATGCATATATATACATATACATACATACTACACTCTCTCGTTCTGCTGCCTTCAGCGGCAGAACTTATATACTTAAAATTCTTAGGCTAAGCTACAGAATGTTTTTTAAATAAATTCAGTTCGGTTAATACCGACAACAAGCAAAGAACTAATTAACTTTACCATTCAATAACAATTCAGTTCCCTGAACTTTACATGGCGACCGTGACAGGACTCACAAGCCTGTATATGAAAAAATTAAAATTAAATTAAACAATTAAATAAATGATGATCAGTGTAACGAACACTAATACCACATCAAAGAACAATATGGGTCAACAGCAGTCATCAAAATTCTGCTAGCTTCTCAACCTTGAAGCCATATCGCCAAAATTGGAGCTGGATAAAATGTTCGATGATTTACATTGACAAACAAAGCAAAGCAATTCGCTTAATCAGCAGTCAAATGGAGATGCATAATGTATAGGCAAAGACAATTGAGAACAAATACTCCCAGTCCAGTTTGCCAAAAACAAAAAGCCCAGCCCAGTTTGCCAAAAACAAAAAGCCAGTGAGACCAGCACCGGCCCCGCCAGCGCGACAAGCTCCACCCAAGGATCCGACAGTGCTACAATGAGCACACAACGTGGAACCGACAACGCTACATAGAGCGTAAATATAGATGCAATTAAAACCGCATACCTTCCGCCAAAGAGCGGAAAAACGCAAGCAGGCCGCGAATACGCATAGGCCTACTTGCCATTAATTTTAAAATATTTAAAAAAAAAACTCAACCAGAGGCGAATACGCCGGTTGAAAAACTACTAACAAACAAAAGAATAGGCTTTTTACTAACAAATGTGGTTGGAGAATTTTTTATACCCTTGCAGAGGGTATATTAATTTTGGTCAGAAGTTTGCAACGCACAGAAGGAAGCATCTCCGACTATATAAAGTATATATATTCTTGATCAGCATGAATAGCCGAGTCGATATGACCATGTCCGTCTGTCCGTCTGTCCGTCTGTCTGGATCAACAGCTTCTCCTCCGAGACCATAAGACCTACAGAGCTGAGATTTTCAGCATAGGCTCCTTTTTGCTGCAGGCATTGTATATCTCGGAATCATCCCGATCGGACGACTATATCATATAGCTCCCATAGGAACGATCGGTCAGGAATAAGCTTTACCCTCAATAACTCTGTTGTTTTTTAACCGAATGCCACGAAATTTGATATTTATGAGTTTAATATGCTTCTTGATACATCAACCAAGTTTGATCTGAATCGGACGACTATATCATATAGCTCCCATAGGACCGATCGGTCATGAATAAGGCTTATCCTCAATAACTCTGTTGTTTTTCAACCGAATGCCACGAAATTTGATATTTATGAGTTTAATATGCTTTTTGATACTTCAACCAAGTCTGATCAGAATCGGTTGGCTATATCATATAGCTGCTATAGGAACAATCGGTACAAAAAAAATTTTGTATGAAAAATTTTTTTCCTCAAACTCAAAATATTGAATTTGTAAATTTGGTATGTTTAATTTACAATAATGCTTCTGGTGAATTATATAGAGAAAATCTGCAAGGGTATACGAACTTCGGCACGGCCGAAGTTAGTCCATCTTTCTAGTTTTTCTTTTTTTTAATAAATTAATATAAATGAAATGTATACCTGAATTGTGAGCCAACCACTCACAAAAATTAGTCCTCTAAAACTAATTTTTCCACGTCTCTGGCGCTTAGTTTTCAACTAAGCTGCTTTTAAAAAGTGATTTTTTTATATACATCTTTATCACGAGTTAGGTAATTTGTCAAATTTTGAAAAGAAAATAAATATAATGAAAATTTTTATTTTTTTCCCATTAAAAAAAAAAATATATATATATATAATAGATTTAAATAACATACATTTTATATATCAAGTTTTAAAAAAAAAAAAAATATAATGAAAATTTTTTATTTTTCCCATTAAAAAAAATAATATATATAATATGATTTAAATAACATACATTCCAATTTTTTTTTTCCAAAAACAAAAAAGTCAATATAAGGAACTTTTATGCTTTTCCCACTTTTTCTCTCCCTATATAGAGTATACACAATTTGTATACAGTTTTTATTGACGCTTAGGAGCAGGTCAAATGATATAGATAATGAACCTAAATTTTAGAATGGAGAAATGGACACAAGAAAAAACATATATAAGGAGTGGCAAATTATGCATCCGTTGGGATTCGCGCGTAAAAAAAAAACAAATTTCAAGAAATAAAAATTTTAATTTGTTCACCGATATTTATTGACCGATTTCGGTCAGATTCGGTCAGATGGTACATATTGGCTATATAATTGAGTCTGACAAAAAGAATTATGATATCTCTAACAGAACTCTAGTTATAGTTTTTTCTAATTTGCGGGGGCGGAAGTGGGCGTTGCAAAAATTTGAAACAAACTTGATCTGCGTGTACACTAGACGAATGTTGACACCAAGGTTGCTCTAGCTCTTATAGTCTCTGAGATCTAGGTGTTCATACAGACGGACGGACAGATGGACGGACAGACGGACATGGTCATATCGACTCGGCTGTTGATGCTGATCAAGAATATATATACTTTATGGGGTTGGAAAATTTTCCTTCTCCCTGTTACATACATTTTAGCGACTTTAATATACCCTTGAACCCTACGGGTGCAGGGTATAAAAATAACTACAAAGATGAACTAACTTCGGCCGTGCCGAACTTCGTATACCCTTGCAGATATTCTCTACATAATTCACCAGAAGCATTATTGTAAATTAAACATACCAAAATTACAAATTCAAAACTTTGAGCTTGAGAAAAAAAATTTTTCATACAAAATTTTTTTTTCTTCCGATTGTTCCTATAGCAGTTATATGATATAGCCAACCGATTCTGATAAAACTTGATTGAAGTATTAAGAAGTATATTAAACTCACAAATATCAAACTTCATGGCATTCGGTTGAAAAACAACAGAGTTATTGAGGATAAACCTTATTCATGACCGATCGGTCCTTTGGGAGCCATCAGATCGGGATGATTCCGAGATTCCGGAAAAAAGAGCATATTCTGTTTCAGCTCTTTAGCTCTTATGGTCTCGGAGGAGAAGCTGTTGATCCAGACAGACGGACAGATGGACAGACGGACATGGTTATATCGACTATTCATGCCGATCAAGAATATATATACTTTATATAGTCGGAGATGCTTCCTTCTGTGCATTGCAAACTTCTGACCAAAATTAATAAATCCTTTGCAAGGGTATAAAAAAGGAGAAAAGATGGAAATAAAAAAAATATAGAACAACAAATAGAAATGCTCAATAAAAATATATAAGCAAAAAAAAAAAGCCGACAACTGCTGCTTTATTTAAAACAAAACGCAAAACAAAACAAGAAGGATGGACACCGTATACCCTTGCAGATTTTCTCTATATAATTCACCAGAAGCATTATTGTAAATTAAACATACCAAATATACAAATTAAAAATTTTGAGCTTGAGAAAAAAAATTTTTCATACAAAATTTTTTGTTGTACCGATTTTTCCTATAGCAGCTATATGATATAGCCAACCGATTCTGATAAAACTTGATTAAAGTATTAAGAAGTATATTAAACTCACAAATGTCAAATTTTGTGGCATTCGGTTGAAAAACAACAGAGTTATTGAGGATAAACCTTATTCATGACCGATCGGTCCTATGGGAGCTATACGATGTATTCGTCCGATACTGATCAAATTTGGTAGAAGTATAAGAAAGTATATTAAACTCACAAATATTAAATTTTGTGGCATTCGGTTGAAAAACAATAGATTTATTGAAGATAAACCTTATTCATGACCGATCGGTCCTATGAGAACTATATGATATAGTCGATATAGTCCAATCGGGATGATTCCGAGATATACAATGCCTGCAGCAAAAAGGAACCTATGTTGAAAATTTCAGCTCTGTAGCTCTTATGGTCTCGGAGGAGAAGCTGTTGATCCAGACAGACGGACAGACGGACATGGTCATATCGACTCGGCTGTTCATGCTGATCAAGAATATATATACTTTATATAGTCGGAGATGTTTCCTTCTGTGCGTCGCAAGCTTCTGACCAAAATTAATATACCCTTTGCAAGGGTATAAAAAAAGAGAAAAGATGGAAATAGAAAAAATATAGAAAAACAAATATAAATGCTCAATGAATATATATAAGCAAAAAATAAACGCCGACAACTGCTGCTTTATTTAAAATAAAACGTAAAAAAAAATAATAATAATTATGAAGTAAGCAAGTCGTCCCTGCCGACTAGGAGTATAACCTGTACCAAAAAAAAATATTTCATTTAAAGAGACTCCTTCGCAATCCTCATTAATTGAATAAAATTTTTTATAAAATTCTCTTAACAAGCCGAAACACCAAATGCATGCTTTCTCGCACACTCAAGTCAGTGAACGAAACTAATGCGTCATTCGGTTCAAGGCAACATGCGCATGCTATCTCGCTCACACATTTAAGCTCCTGCTGCCCATAGAATTTCAGTACAAAACATATATATGTATTTCTCCGATATTTATTGACCGATTTCGGACAGATTCGGTCAGATGGTACACATTGGCTATATAATAATATGATAGCTTTAATAGAACTCTAGTTATAGTTTTTTCTAATTTGCGGGGGCGGAAGTGGGCGTGGTAAAAATTTGAAAGAAAGTTGATCTGCGTATACACTAGACGGATGTTGACAACAAGTTTGGTTGCCTTAGCTCTTATAGTCTCTGAGATCTGGGTGTTCATACGGACGGACAGACGGGCATACGGACGGACAGACGGACGGACAGACGGACAGACAGACGGACGGACAGACGGACATGGCTATATCGACTCGGCTGTTGATGCTGATCAAGAATATATATATTTTATGGGGTCGGAAATGTTTCCTTGTCCCTGTTACCCTTGAACCCTATGGGTACAGGGCATAAAAATACAAAATACATATGACCTGTGCGGAGTCCAGAACTATGGCACCGTTTTATGCACCAAGTCAAGCCAAATAAATGTGACACGACTGCCCCGATACTACTCTTATTGAGTAAAGGGAGGCACCTTCCACCCAGGTGTACGTGGAGGTGTTTCCAAATTATGGAGACCAGCACCGACAACACAACAACGAAAAAGAAGACAATCTCACCCAAGAAGAAGAAGCCTGTGCAGCCAACACCGGTACCGTCTGGCGCTTCAAGCCAGACCAAGGACATGTAAACCGACAGCGCTTCACAGAGCGCACAACATAATAATTTAAGAAGAAAAAAATATAATTTATATATATAAAAAAAATTTTTTTGTAAAAACTGAGTGGATCAATAGCCGCTAAATAGCCGCAGAGCCGGTAAAGCTATACGAACAAATAGGAAGAAACCTGTAAAAAAAGTAAATTCAAAAGGAGAAAATTAAAAAAAAACGTATAAAATATTAAAAAAAGCCAAAAAAATGTAAAAGAACCAAAAACTAAAATGAAAACGAAGTAGTAGGAGAAAAAAATAGAAACAGATAAATAAATTGTAATTTATTTGAGAATTTTTTTTAATGAAAAAAAAAAAACAAAAGAAAAGAAACGGAAAAGAAAGATAAAAAAATATAAACAGTGAGCCCAAAAAGTATTGGCACTCTAGAGTGTTGAACTTTCAGCCCATAAAAATTTTGTTTTATTTGTCATATTGCGTAATATTAAGTATCGTCCCAACGGATGGGACCCTTATAAATTTTTAGTTCCATTTAATTATGAATTTCATTATTTTTGTTATCTATATTTTTATAATTTCAAGTTTAGTTCTTAGACAATTTTCATACAGGTTTAATTTGTAGTTCGTTAATTGTATTCTAAGTCCCAAAGTCGGAACTAGTTTTTCTCTCAGTTCACTACTGCGCACCACTGCCAAAGCTCACTCATACACACTCACCCAGAATTAACGGATCGAATGCACACGTATATAAACAAAAGGTACGCATGCCGAGTTGGAGTTAACCGTACGCGTCGTAAACACCGACGCTGCGTAATTAGGCGAGAGGAGTAACTGGCGATGGAAGAGTACTGACGGAAGCAAAAGACAATAGGCATACGCAAAATAACGGCACGCACTAGAATTAGGCCACTGCAGAAGAAGCTACCATCGATCTGATTGGTCGCTGCCGACATCGATGTAGCAAAACGAGGCCAAGGGCAATACAAGTTTAAAACTTGCAAATCAATTATCCAAAAGTTTTCAAAGTGAGCAGATCGGAATAGAAAAAGTGAATCAAAGTTATAACAAGTGCCAGAGAAGGATTTAAAACTAAATGGCCAGAAAGGATCGAGGATTAAGGATAACCAAGATACTCGAGAAAGTGTATAAGCTAAGGCATGGAGCGCAGGTTAGTGGAAAAGAGGGAACATGGTGGGGAAAATTAGCTCGGGCCGCTCAGTGGTTTTCCGGTGTGGTAAGTAGGAGTGAAATTAATAAAACCAAAAAAATAAAAGAAAGAATAATAAATTTAAAGATCTCATGAATATAAATCAGTGCCTCCGTTCTTATGTTTTTTTATTGTCATGTGTGACCTCACTTCTTCGACAGCCAGCTTAATCCTGCTCCGCCTAAACTCACATCAATGTCCTTACTTCTGAACCATGCATGGTAGACAGGGTAGATGGTCCATCATCCTTAAGGATGCGCTAAGTGGACCACTCCCTTTTTGAACAATTGTGTTTTTTTTTGTAAATTCAATTGGTCCATAGTGTGGATAGTTAGGTGAATCAATCTCCGGGTGATACCATAATTGATTCCTTAGCAAATCTATACTGATCACGTATAGAGGTATCCTCATTTTAAATCAATCTCCGGGTGATACCCTAATTGATATAAAGAGGATTCTCTATTCCTCGATGCTTAATCATTCTTGTTATGTATGCGTGTCTGTCCCTTCTACCTTTCTATAAATGGTGTGATTTTAGCGTTATGGCAGCTGAGTTACCCTTCCCTCACGCGGGTTGACTCCCTCTCTGCAATTTTCATGTCTTGGTATTTTTATTACAAATTTTCTGTAGTCTAAAGGCCCTGGGGAGACTGAGATCTGTACCCCGGCCGGAAAACTTCCCTTACAGATGTCAACCGAGTAGGGACCTGAGATTTGCGAAAATATATTATATCTTATATCATATATCTGCCTATATAAATATAAATATTTTTGAGGCTAACACTTGAGTGGATTAAAGACCCACCGTAACCTATACGCTAATTTTTACCTTAATAAATAAATTATAATATTTTATTAAATTATAAAATTATATTATTTTCGGATGGTAGTTATTTGTTTTCTGAATTACCGGCAGTATGTGTGATTTGTGTTATATGAATATACCAAGGATTAAGTGACTTGACTACTTCCAAATCCAGTATAATGTTTCTTCGCCCCAACAATGCTATCGTGTTCGTCTACCATGCCTCAGAAGCTTAGATTTTTAAATAGTCAGCGACAGAACTAGTAACAGAACCATCGACAGAGTTAATCATATTAGCAAAGTCTCGGTAGAGTATTCAGTAGAGTCAGCGACGGAAACTTAGATTTTAAACAGTCAGCGACAGAACTAGCAACAGAACCATCGACAGAGTTAATAATTTTTTTTTAGCAAAGCCTTGGTAGAGTATTCAGTAGAGTCAGCGACAGAACTCTTAGACTCATAGTAATTTTCCACGGAAGTATCGGTGCGTGTGTCCACTACACCAAGTAGAAATTCGTACCATGACCAGTTATGCTTATGTACAGTTGCATCAAGTCATAAAGAACAGAGTAAAATAAAGAAAAGTTAAAGAAAAAATTTTTGTTCACGTGTTCAATAGGAATCGTAGCAACGGTAACACCAGGTCCGTTAGGGAGTAGTTGCTATCGTTTTCACTCTTACTCACACTGGATCACTTCAGAGTTCGAGCAGAGCGGTATCCAACTACCGTACCCTACTGGTCCACGAGCCCAGCGGCCGGCATTAGCACTCTGATTGTAGGGCAGTGAGAACACGCCCGCAGCCAAACCCTGAGTTACGTAGTTAAGAAACGGCGGTACAAAAACGAGAGAGCAGAGAATTGTCACATTACCCCAAAACCAATAAATACGGCTGATAATCACACAACCAAAAAATTCACTTTTAGCAGTCATCGAGTACACATCAAAGGAGTTCACTTTCAGATGCCATCGAGTCAAGATCAAAGAAGGAGTTCACTTTCAGCAGCCATCGAGTCAACATCATAGGAGGAGTTCAATGTCTGCAGCCATCGAGTCAAAGTCATCGAGAAGAGTTCACTTTCAGCAGTCATCGAGTACACATCAAAGGAGTTCACTTCCAGAAGCCATAGAGTCAAGATCAAAGGAAGAGTTCACTTTCAGCAGTCATCGAGTCAAGATCAAAGAGGAGTTCAATTTCAGCAGTCATCGAGAGGAGTTCACTTTCAGCAGTCATCGAATACACATCAAGAGGGGTTCAATTTCAGCAGTCACGAAGTCCTGAGAAAGGAAACTAACAAGGATCAAAATTTAATATCCACAAAGATTCCCACTGGCAGGGAATAAGGATACTAGATATCAACAAGGATTTATTCAAAGGATACCCAGTATAGCTGATCACCAGAGAAGATATTAACCAGGATATTGCACAAGAATATCAACAAGGATTTATTCAAAGGATACCAAGTACACCCGGTCACCAGAGAAGATATCAACAAGGATATTACACAAGAATATCAACAAGGATTTATTCAACGGATACCCAGTACACCCGGTCACCAGAGAAGATATCAACCAGGATATTGCACAAGAATAGAAGAAGCTACCATCGATCTGATTGGTCGCTGCCGACATCGATGTAGCAAAACGAGGCCAAGGGCAATACAAGTTTAAAACTTGCAAATCAATTATCCAAAAGTTTTCAAAGTGAGCAGATCGGAATAGAAAAAGTGAATCAAAGTTATAACAAGTGCCAGAGAAGGATTTAAAACTAAATGGCCAGAAAGGATCGAGGATTAAGGATAACCAAGATACTCGAGAAAGTGTATAAGCTAAGGCATGGAGCGCAGGTTAGTGGAAAAGAGGGAACATGGTGGGGAAAATTAGCTCGGGCCGCTCAGTGGTTTTCCGGTGTGGTAGGTAGGAGTGAAATTAATAAAACCAAAAAAATAAAAGAAAGAATAATAAATTTAAAGATCTCATGAATATAAATCAGTGCCTCCGTTCTTATGTTTTTTTATTGTCATGTGTGACCTCACTTCTTCGACAGCCAGCTTAATCCTGCTCCGCCTAAACTCACATCAATGTCCTTACTTCTGAACCATGCATGGTAGACAGGGTAGATGGTCCATCATCCTTAAGGATGCGCTAAGTGGACCACTCCCTTTTTGAACAATTGTGTTTTTTTTTGTAAATTCAATTGGTCCATAGTGTGGATAGTTAGGTGAATCAATCTCCGGGTGATACCATAATTGATTCCTTAGCAAATCTATACTGATCACGTATAGAGGTATCCTCATTTTAAATCAATCTCCGGGTGATACCCTAATTGATATAAAGAGGATTCTCTATACCTCGATGCTTAATCATTCTTGTTATGTATGCGTGTCTGTCCCTTCTACCTTTCTATAAATGGTGTGATTTTAGCGTTATGGCAGCTGAGTCACCCTTCCCTCACGCGGGGTTGACTCCCTCTCTGCAATTTTCATGTCTTGGTATTTTTATTACAAATTTTCTGTAGTCTAAAGGCCCTGGGGAGACTGAGATCTGTACCCCGGCCGGAAAACTTCCTTACAGATGTCAACCGAGTAGGGACCTGAGATTTGCGAAAATATATTATATCTTATATCATATATCTGCCTATATAAATATAAATATTTTTGAGGCTAACACTTGAGTGGATTAAAGACCCACCGTAACCTATACGCTAATTTTTACCTTAATAAATAAATTATAATATTTTATTAAATTATAAAATTATATTATTTTCGGATGGTAGTTATTTGTTTTCTGAATTACCGGCAGTATGTGTGATTTGTGTTATATGAATATACCAAGGATTAAGTGACTTGACTACTTCCAAATCCAGTATAATGTTTCTTCGCCCCAACAATGCTATCGTGTTCGTCTACCATGCCTCAGAAGCTTAGATTTTTAAATAGTCAGCGACAGAACTAGTAACAGAACCATCGACAGAGTTAATCATATTAGCAAAGTCTCGGTAGAGTATTCAGTAGAGTCAGCGACGGAAACTTAGATTTTAAACAGTCAGCGACAGAACTAGCAACAGAACCATCGACAGAGTTAATAATTTTTTTTTTAGCAAAGCCTTGGTAGAGTATTCAGTAGAGTCAGCGACAGAACTCTTAGACTCATAGTAATTTTCCACGGAAGTATCGGTGCGTGTGTCCACTACACCAAGTAGAAATTCGTACCATGACCAGTTATGCTTATGTACAGTTGCATCAAGTCATAAAGAACAGAGTAAAATAAAGAAAAGTTAAAGAAAAAATTTTTGTTCACGTGTTCAATAGGAATCGTAGCAACGGTAACACCAGGTCCGTTAGGGAGTAGTTGCTATCGTTTTCACTCTTACTCACACTGGATCACTTCAGAGTTCGAGCAGAGCGGTATCCAACTACCGTACCCTACTGGTCCACGAGCCCAGCGGCCGGCATTAGCACTCTGATTGTAGGGCAGTGAGAACACGCCCGCAGCCAAACCCTGAGTTACGTAGTTAAGAAACGGCGGTACAAAAACGAGAGAGCAGAGAATTGTCACATTACCCCAAAACCAATAAATACGGCTGATAATCACACAACCAAAAAATTCACTTTTAGCAGTCATCGAGTACACATCAAAGGAGTTCACTTTCAGATGCCATCGAGTCAAGATCAAAGAAGGAGTTCACTTTCAGCAGCCATCGAGTCAACATCATAGGAGGAGTTCAATGTCTGCAGCCATCGAGTCAAAGTCATCGAGAAGAGTTCACTTTCAGCAGTCATCGAGTACACATCAAAGGAGTTCACTTCCAGAAGCCATAGAGTCAAGATCAAAGG
Source organism: Drosophila sturtevanti (assembly GCA_018150375.1). Taxonomy (NCBI): domain Eukaryota; kingdom Metazoa; phylum Arthropoda; class Insecta; order Diptera; family Drosophilidae; genus Drosophila; species Drosophila sturtevanti. The sequence goes on along the minus strand of JAECWJ010000422.1, from coordinate 20,948 downwards.
AAGAGTTCACTTTCAGCAGTCATCGAGTCAAGATCAAAGAGGAGTTCAATTTCAGCAGTCATCGAGAGGAGTTCACTTTCAGCAGTCATCGAATACACATCAAGAGGGGTTCAATTTCAGCAGTCACGAAGTCCTGAGAAAGGAAACTAACAAGGATCAAAATTTAATATCCACAAAGATTCCCACTGGCAGGGAATAAGGATACTAGATATCAACAAGGATTTATTCAAAGGATACCCAGTATAGCTGATCACCAGAGAAGATATTAACCAGGATATTGCACAAGAATATCAACAAGGATTTATTCAAAGGATACCAAGTACACCCGGTCACCAGAGAAGATATCAACAAGGATATTACACAAGAATATCAACAAGGATTTATTCAACGGATACCCAGTACACCCGGTCACCAGAGAAGATATCAACCAGGATATTGCACAAGAATATCAACAAGGATTTACTCAACTAGCGTCAAGGATACTCCAGCAGTGAGGATATCAACCAGGATATTAAACAAAAACATCAACAAGGATTTAATCAACCCAGTACAACCGGTCATCAGCAAAGCCATCAGCTAGGATAGTTAATCCAAAATCCAGCACTTATACCCAGGAGTCCTAGTACACCAGCGAGACAAACCATCCGTGGCAGTGGAGAACTACCGACGTACGGTCAATACTAAAACATAAGTAAACATGGGAGTAAAATGGATCACCTATCGCCGTAAAGCGGAGTTGGAATCATTTTGCACAGAGTTTGGACTGGCCTCTGGCGGAACTGTCGAGTAAATGCGCAGCCGGTTTTCCAGCTTTGCATCCCGAGAAGACCATCAACCGTCAGTGCTGGCCCGTCTATCGGAGTTGGAGGCGCAATACGGACAGGTACCAACTACAGAGAAGACACTAGACGTAAAACCTCGTTCTCGTTCGGTTCCACCCGCTAAACTAGAAGAAAAGGATTCTTCTGCACATCTAGCAGTGTATAACTCTCAAGATACGCTAGCCAAGTTTCCGGCTCCACCGATACTACCGTCTAGCTCAACGAATATCACATTGGATGTTCCCCAAGCCGGCGCAGCCACCGTTTCTCTGCCTCAAAAGGTAGAAAACACAAACTATGCGAATGTGGCGGAGAAAATTGCCAAGTGGGGAATTATTTTCGATGGATCTGCGGACCCACTCTACTTCTTAGAAAAGGTGAAGACCAGAGCAGCTACTTACCGGATTGACCCCGAGTGTTGGCCCGGATGATGTCTATCCTATTCACTGGATGAGCAGAAGGATGGTAGCCAACTAGCGATCTATTAGACGCATCATGGATCTATTTTAAACGAGAATTCTTGGAGTTTTTCCTGCCCCCCAGATATTTTGAACAGTTGGAAGATGCCATCCGCGCATGGAAACAACGGGATGGGGAGCCCTTTAAACAGTATCTCGTTGATTTGCGACTTATGATGAGAAGAGCCGAATACACCCCCACACAGGAACTTGATCGGATTTACGACAATTTATATCCGGAATATCCGGACTTAATTGAACTGACCAAGTTCATAATAAACTTTGATACTATAAGGAATAAGCATTCGACGGGTTACTCTACCGGACGTTTTGCGCAGTCTAGTCAGCCAGCAACACCCCCTGGTACGCCAGTACAGTTCGCCGGGAACAACATAAACGACACCCATAGATTTGCGAGATTTGCGAGACAGTGTCCAAATCAGAGATGGCTTTTCCCTTGGCAATGCGGCAAAAGAGGGCTCCGCACCATCGATTGTTGCAGGAGTTCGGGAAACGCCAGGCGCGTTCACTTGCACGGGGAGCAGACGAAGGAAGCGCCAAAACAACCTCATGCTTAAAGCGACTTCAATACGAGGGAGGCCGTATTCTGGCTCAAATTAATATTAAGGGAACAGAAGTCAATGCAACGTTGGATACAGGAGCTACTAGATTTTTCATAAGTCAGTCTTTAGCCCAACAAGTAGGCTCAACGGAAGACTGGAAGCAAGTTCGCACAATTATCAATTTGGCGGACGGATCACAAAAGGAAATCTCCCAGGCCATCAGTTTGGAAGTGAGATTAGGAGTACAAACAGCGATAGTGTCGATGTTGGTGTTGCCAGGTATCATGGATCACCTCATCTTGGGCACTGACTTCCTTCGTGATGAGCCACGATTCAATGTGGCGAAAATCGCGTGCAGCTGGAACCATTGCTGCAGCAATCTGGCGAGTGTTCCCCCAGAGATTCAACTATAAAAGAGGCTCCCTTGACTCTTGCGCTCAGCCCCCCAGATGGCAACCAAAGAACCGAAACACCAGATGTAACATTTTCTACTCAGAGAGAACCGAAGCAAGAACCTGATTCTACCCGAAGTTCAGTGTTACCTCCACCCAACTACAAGGCAAGTTTGAATAATCCCTTCCGGAAGCCTCCCGTGTCAGACCCTGTGCTTGCCTCCACGGAAGTCTCAGGGACGGCACATTTAGCCGTGCTCGAAGAAGCATCGCCAATCTCCGAGTCATCCGAATCATTACCGTCCGAGAGTTTCGACGAAGATCCCATGCTCCACTCGATGATAGTAGAATTCCTAGCAAAGGAACTACCTAAGTTCGACACCCTACAAGGTGTCACCAACATCGCGGAGCACGTCATCACCATGAAGGACGATCGACCCATAAAGCAACGTTATTACCCAAGGAACCCATCGCAGCAGAAGATAATCAACGACACTGTGTGTCATCGCGGACTTTTCCAATGGAAGGTGATGCCTTTCGGACTCCATTCCGGTGCCGCAACATTCCAGCGTGCGTTGGACAGCGTGATTGGACTCGAGATGGATCCCTTCGCATTCGCTTACTTAGATAATATAATCGTCGTCGGTAGGACGTTCAAAGAGCATATGAATCACCTGCAAGAAGTTTTCCGACGTTTGCGAGCAGCTAAGCTACGTATCAACCAAGCCAAGTGTAGATTTTTCAAATGCCGAATCCACTTCCTCGGCCACGTGATAAGTGAACAAGACATATACACTGATCCAGGAAAAACAGACGCCGTGCGAGAAGTGGCCCCACCGACGAACGTGCGTCAACTTGGACGATGTCTGGGCATCGCTTCTTGGTACAGGCGATTCGTCCCGGAATTTTCCAGTGTCATACAGCCTATTACCACATTACTGAAGGAAAATACGAAGTGAAACTGGGTTACGGAGCAACAACAGGCCTTCGATGAGTTAAAATCCGGATTAACATCCGCTCCCATACTCGCTTGTCCGGATTTCAATGAGAAGTTCTACTTGCAGACGGACGCCAGTAACTACAGATTTGCTGCAGTCTTGACTCAATACCAGGAAGGTTCAGAACGAGTGATCGTATACGCCAGCCGGCGTTTATTAGCCCCAGAAGAAAAATACTCAGCGACCGAAAAAGAATGCCTAGCTATAGTTTGGGCAATTCGCAAAATGCGTTGCTTCCTGGAAGGATATCGATTCGAAGTGATAACAGACCATCAAGCCCTTAAGTGGCTCAATTCCATAGATAATCCCACAGGGCGTATCGCCCGCTGGGCATTGGAGTTGCAGCAGTATGACTTTGATATTCAAAATCGTCGTGGAAAGCCTAACGTCGTGGTAGATGCCCTTTCTCGTCAGCCATTGGAAGTACTGCAGTCGATACAAGAGGCCATCCCACAGTGTTCATGGTGGCAGAAACTTAAACAGCAGGTAGAAAAGCATCCGGAACAGGTTCCAGATTATTACTACGAAGCCGGACAGACTTATCGCCGGCGGAATCACCATCCCGAAGAAGAGGATTCAATACCATGGGAAGCTATGCGTACCGAAGGGACATCGACAAAGGATACTCCAAGAATGCCACGACGCACCTACAGCCGGCCACTTAGTCATAAGGAAAACCGCCACTCGAGTGGCCCAAAAATATTACTGGCCGGGAGCATTCCGTTATGTTGCTAGTCACATTTTCGCTCCACGTCGGACATCGCGAACAGTATATTCCGTGTCCAACACCGCCTCATCACTCATCCGAATCAGAACGCAGCGCCAGCCCCGAAGCAGGATATCCAGGACAGTGGTACGATTCTTAGGACTTCCGTGGCAAGTCGAACCAGGCAGACGAGATGGATCCGGCAACCGACGAAAACAGGGTGCTACCGATCCCGGAGCCCACTTTCGACCCCTATGGCTATCCCAAGGTGTATGAGCCCATGAGTGATGAGGACACTCCCCCCCCCTACTCCATGGGAGTATGAACACGAGGAGGCTGCGACGAGCGCAGAAGCCGCGCGTGATTTGGGTGCTGGATGCTCTCCGCCTTGCCCCCCCAGAACCTAGACAACCGTCCGCCAATAGGAAGCCCCTTCGCAAGCGTCGAGGTTCCCGTTGGCTGCAGATGCCCGGATACCCCACGAGGACAGGAAATTCCTACGTGAAATAGGCGGAGTTCCGTGCAAGGTACATGTCAGCCCGGCCGGCACAGTAACCATTATTCTTCTACGTCCCCGCCCGTGTAGTTCCATTTAATTATGAATTTCATTATTTTTGTTATCTATATTTTTATAATTTCAAGTTTAGTTATTAGTCAATTTTCATACAGTTTTAATTTGTAGTTCGTAAATTATATTGTAAGTCCCAAAGTCGGAACTAGTTTTTCTTTCAGTTCACTACTGTGCACCACTGCCAAAGCTTACTCATACACACTCATCCAGAATTAACGGTTCGAATGCACACGTAAACAAACAGAAGCTACGCATGCCGACTGACTGTCGCCAAAATTACGCAAGCGTCTATGCAGCTAACTTTTGGAGTTAACTGTACGCGTCGTAAACACCGACGCTGCGTAATTAGGCGAGAGGAGTAACTGGCGATGGAAAAGTACTGACAGAAGCAGAAGACAAAAGGCACACGCAAAATAACGGCACGCACTAGAATTAGGCGACTGCAGCAGAAGCTGAAATCGATCTGATTGGTCGCTGCCGACGTCGATGTAGCAAAACGAGGCCAAGGGCAATGCAAGTTTAAAACTTGCAAATCAATTATCAAAAAGTCTTGAAAGTAAACAGATCGTAATAATGAAAATAAATCAAAGTTATCAAAATGCCAAGTGAAAATTCAAAGACAGAGAAGGATATAAAACCAAATTATTAGTTATAAAAATTAGCTCGGGCCGCTCAGTGGTTTTCCGGTGTGGTAGGTAGGAGTGAAATTAATAAAACCAAAAAAATAAAAGAAAGAATAATAAATTTAAAGATCTCATGAATATAAATCAGTGCCTCCGTTCCTTTGTTTTTTTATTGTCATGTGTGACCTCACTTCTTCGACAGCCAGCTTAATCCTGCTCCGCCTAAACTCACATCAATGTCCTTACTTCTGAACCATGCATGGTAGACAGGGTAGATGGTCCATTATCGTTAAGGCTGCGCTAAGACCACTCCCTTTTTGAACATTTGTGTTTTTTTTTTTGTAAATTCAATTGGTCCATAGTTTGGATATTTATCAATCTCCGGGTGATACACTAATTGATTCCTTAGCTAGTTCTATCCTGATCATGTATAGAGATATCTTCTTTGAAATCAGTCTCCGGGTAATACCCTAATTGATATGAAGAAGATTCCCAAAGTATTAAACGTAGTAATTGGTGTCTTGTGTTATAAGTTTATGTGATCTATAGTATGGATAGTTAAGAGAATCAATCTCCGGGTGATACCCTAATCGATTCTTTAGCTAATTCCATCCTGGTCATGTACAGAGATATCTTCTTTCAAATCAGTCTCCGGGTAATACCCTAATTGATTTGAAGGAGATTTTCTCTACGTTAAACGTAGTAATTGTTGTCTCGTGTTATAAGTTAAGTGATCTATGGGATGGATAGTTAAGAGTATCAATCTCCGGGTGATACCATAATTGATATCTTAACAAATCTATACTGATCACGTATAGAGGTATCCTTATTTTAAATCGATCTCCGGGTGATACCCTAATTGATTTAAAGAGGATTCTCTATTCCTCGATGCTTAATCATTCTTGTTATGTATGCGTGTTTGTCCCTTCTACCTTTCTATAAATGGTGTGATTTTAGCGTTATGGCAACTGAGTCACCCTTCCCTCATGTGGGGTTGACTTCCTCACTGCAATTTTCGGGTCTTGGTATTTTTATTACAAATTTTCTGTAGTCTAAAGGCCCAGGGGAAACTGAGATCTGTACCCCGGCCGGAAAACTTCCCTACAATAGGAGAAAAAAGAAAATGATAATATGCTAATGTAGTATAAAGAAAGAACATAAACACAATTGTAGTTCAATACCAAAAAAAAAATACAACATAATAAGGAATTATGGGACTTAAGCTATATCATATCATCATAACCGTTCAATCTTGCTGGTCGTGTTTTTTGGGGCGCTCTCACTTTAAATTATTCGGTATATTTTTTTTCTAAATCATTTAAAATATTCAAAAATATAAATATTATTGTGCGCCACATTGCGAACTGAATTTAAATTCTCGCTTTTTGTTTGTTGCGAAGCATAAAATCCAAGCTACTTTACTTTTTGCTTTCAAAGTAACAATAAAACCGAAAAAGTTTTGTTTTTGTTTAAGAATAATCTTTGATTTTTGTCTCCGCTTTGTTTTGTGTTGTGTTGTTTGTGTGCTGCCTTGATCTTTTCCTCTCTAATTTCGTTTTTTTTCTCTCTTTCTAACGTATTGCCAGTGATAGCGCCCGTAATTCTCGCTTCGTTTAATCTCGCGTTCGGGATCTCAGTTAGTGTGCCACGCTCTTAAATATATTAACTCTTCTCTTTCTTGTTGAGTGCAAACTGCAGCAGCTTAACCCTTGTGTTAACTTTGGGTTCGTATACGCCTTTCTATACAAAATTAAAAAAAAAAATTTTTAATTCTTTTTATTCCATTATTAATATTTATATTAATAAAAATTAATAAAGAAATGTCGGTCTGCTAATATAAAGAGTGCCCACATCCCCAGGATGATTTTTTGCTTTGTTGGCTGTGTGACAATGTAATGCACTTTAAGTGTGCCGGTTACACTGCCAAGGAATTGGTGGAGGCCTGAAATGGAGCTGCGAGGCTTGCCGTGATGCCGAAATGGAGATGCGCGTTTTCATGAGGCGGAGACGTAAAGGATTTAAAACCATTTCGGCTGGTCTTAACAAGATTCGGGATGAGTTTTCATTGTTGGAAACTCAGTTTAGTAGTTTCAAACTGCTAAATGAGTCCCCGAAACGGAAGCAGACAATCCCTAGGAACTTATCCCCGGGTCCGCCAGCATCTCTTATCGCCATCTCGAACACTCTCAGTTGTCCAACTACGCCGAATGTACAGCAACTGATATCTTTTAAGGGTCAGGTTCCATGATTTTTAGCCGGAAAATCTTGTAGTAAAAGAGTATACGGCAAAAAAGAAAAATCGGCCTCTGATTCGACTGCCTTCTGCACCAACCTTAGCTACTAACAAATCTAAAGCTTCTTTATCTTCCGGCACGTCTGCATCAGCTGGCATGCGGAAAAACTAATCTCACCCCTCACTCTGGCCTATCAGAATGTTAGAGGGCTAAGATCTAAGCTGTCTAAACTCTATGTAGACTGCATATCTTTTAATTTTCATGTTCTTGCCTTTACTGAGACGTGGTTGAAGCCAGACAAATTATTCAATTTATAGGAGAAATCAGACAATCCGCAATGGTGGTGGTGTGTTAATTGCTGTCGATTCAGCCTTTCCATCTGAACTAATGCAGTCATCTTTCACTCATGAAATCGAATTCATCAGTGTTAAGATCTTGTTTAACCTTTTTGCACCTATGTTACCTGTTCGTATATCCCACCTGTGTCCGACTTGAAAATTAACAATAAACACTTGCACTCCATTCAAGCTGTTTCCCACCTGTGTCCGATTTGGAAATTAACAATAAACACTTGCACGCCATTCAAACTGTTTCCGCAGTGATGTCCAATAGAGATTCACTTATCGTTCTTGGAGATTTTAATCTCCCAGATATTTCATGGGTCCCTGATGCATCGTCCATGATGCTGCCCTCCTTGTCATATTGCTTCGTTGATGGTCATTTTGTCTTATCCCTAAGCCAAATAAATCCTGTGCCTAATTCACATGAGAAATTACTTGATCTCATATTTGTATTGGATTCCTTGAACAGTGTTGCTTCCCAGATTGACCCACTTGTTCTTCCAGAAGACAAATTTCATCCTACATTAAATGAGCTAAAGAGCCGATTTTTTGTGCTAATTCTGTCTCAAAGATTCGTTGTTTTCGCAAGGCTGACTTCGTCAGACTTACCAATCTCATTCTTCATAATGATTCATCATATTTGTATAGTTGCACACATATGGATACCGCTATTCAATACTTTTATAATGTGCTCGACTCGTTTTTTAAAGTTTGTATTCCTCTCGTGAAATCAGTTCGGTCTAACAGACCGCCCTGTTTCACTCGGGAGTTGTCTTACTTACGAAACATCAAATCAAGACATTATAAGAAGTACAAAAAAGCAGGTCGCCCGTCTGATTTTTATCTGTATTCTGTTGCCCGTTAACAAAGGCCTCAGCTTTCTCTACATTTCTTCTGTATCGTTGTCCAATGTTGTCGACAATTGTGGTAGCTCTTCTGGTGGCTTTCCAAAGACTATATTCTAGGTCACTTGTGTATGGGTCGAGACTTCTTAGAAAGTCTGCTGTCGAGTCGTTTTTAATTTCCCATAGTTTGATGTTTAAGTCTTTAGCAGCCTTGTTGAATTTTCTCTTGTCTACTGGACTTCTTGTTGTTTGCCATATTTTCCGAAGTTTTCTTTTTTCAGCTATTTGAGATCTCAGATCTAGTGGTATAAATGTTCGACTTCTTTGGTTTTCGTTAGGTGGTGTTGTGAACATGCAACCAGCGGCATGAATTGAGTTAGTAAGTGTCTCAATAGCTAAGTCTACTTCGTTCCCAGTCTTAAGCGAAATGTCTAGATATGTTCTGTCTTCAAGCCAATTTTTAAACGCTCTTATGTTTGTTTTTGAGTTGATGATTTTGTAGGGCTTTTCCTTAAAACAAACTGTAGAACCATATGTAACATTAATTGGTGAGTGATCGCAGCTCAGATCGAAATTCTCCTCTATATGAAAATGATTTTGCTGTAGCCCAACATAAACAATGAAATCTAGTAAATCTGGTATTTTTCTAGGATCAGTTGGCCAGTAAGTAGGCTTTCCGGTAGATAAGGTTGAGTAATTGTTGGAGGTTATGCATTTGTACAGTTCAGCACCTTTTGGATTTACAAGTCTTGACCCCCACCATGGATGCTTTGGCATTATAGTCACCTCCCGCAATAAATTGTCTACCAAGCCCTTGAAATAGAGTGTTAAAGTCATCAAGCCTGCAGGAATATCTTGGTGGTAGGTACACTGCAGCTATGGAGATTGTTGCATGAAGACATTGTATTTGAATCGCTCCAACTTGCATGTTATATGTGTTGATGTTATCTAGTGTTTGGTATTTAAGTGTGTTTTTTATAATAACCGCACTTTCACCGTGTGCTCTTCCAGATGGATGATTAGCTTGGATAATGTCATACCCATTAATGGTTATATGATTTTTCTTGGTAAAGTGCGTTTCAGAAATCAGTAAAATGTCAATGTTATTGGTTTTAATAAATAAAGTTATTTCATTCCGGTGATTGGAGATTCCGCAGATCTATTTGCATAATTTGTTTACAAGCAGCATTATCATGTTTAGGTGATTGGTGGTTAGTTCCGACTGTTTCACTAATAGTTGTTCAATCCTGTCTAATGCTGACTTTTCTTGTACTGCAGTATCACGCCGTTCCCTTTTGGGAACGCTAATCTTGTTTTTTGTAATTGCTTGGTAGACTCTGCAGCCTTAATAGCTAACAGCATGATTCTCATTGCAATTGGCACAGTTGATGCTTGGATGAGTTTCAGAACATTTAACGCACCTAAATCTTTTATTGCAACAAGATTTTCTGTGCCCGAATTCTTGGCATCGGTGACATTGAGCCATGTCGCTAATTTTCTTTGGTGGTTCTATTGTAACTATGGCGTTATTGATATGTTTAATATTGTAGATTTCAGCGTTGTTCTTGTTTGGCTCTAGGTCTATGATACGTGATACGGCTTTTAATGTTGTGAATACTCCTGACTACATGACCTTGCAGCTCTAGCTCGTGCTTTATTGATTCAGATTGTGTGGTGTAATGAAGGTTTTTGTCTACGACCCTAAATGCCCTTTCCTGCTTGAGCTGAAATGTATGGTAGTCTACTTTATCCTTGTTTAATATTTTAACTAAGTTCCTGTACTTTTCAACTTTCTTTACCATGACACGAATGTGTCCGTCTCGTTGGGACTTATAAGAAAAATCAGCGGTGTCTATATGTGGCTTAAGGTTTTTAAGCAACCCATTAATATCTCTGACTTTAGAGATAAAGACCGGGGGTGGTTTTTCAGATGCTGGTGTATCGATTTCAATATCATCATTTAGTGTTGGGTTTGTTGCTGATTGGTTATAATTAGTTTCCTCCTCTGATTCTGCCATCAGGGCAAAGTGGTTAGCGTGGCTGAATGTTGAGGGTCCAAGGTACAAGGCCGGAAATTTTCTTGTCAAATTTGGAGAGTTTTCTTTCTTACGTTTAGATAATCGTGGAATAATTGGCATATAATTGACATATTGCCAGTCCATGGTATTGTTTTCATCATCACAAGACATGCTATTTGCTGCTTAGCAGCAGCAAAATTGCAGGTGCTTATCAGCAGTTCTATTTTTAGAACAGGTGCCGTTAGTTTTTTTAAGTAAACTAAATTATGAGAATGAGATAAAAAAAAAAATACAAGAAGAAGATAAAAAAAAAATCCAGACAAATGCAATTAAATACAACAAATAAAACATGACAATTATAAAAACCAAAGGACAATTTCGTGGAAGACGCCGTAGCACGGATAACAATATCCGACCGGAAAAAATAATTTTGTAGCTGATGCGCTTTCATGCATCACTATTAATGATTTAAAAGACATAGAGAAGATTTAAAAGATATACAAAAAAAGTCCTGAATGTCACTACCAGGCAACAGTATAGAGAGAAAGAATCCTGCGCAGGAAATATACAAGTAGGTTTGCCTATGCGAATACTTGACAACACTTCTAAGCCCAGCATATATGAAATCATTTATAATGACGAAGAAAGTAAAGACACTACTTGCATATGAGAAACAATACATGTTTTTTTGAAACATAGAAAGAAAATTATTGCAAGAATTATTGTTAGCGATCTGTACACCAAAGGAAATCTTGACTTAGGTCAGTTCTCCTAATGGCTTGAAATGCAAGCCGGTATACTCAAAGTGGTACCCAGCGAAACAATCTTTCGATTAATTTCAATTGAATCTTTCAAGAATATAGGCAATAAAATATTAAATATATATTAAGAGTAGCGCTACTCAGGCCGGTGACGCTAATAGAAAACATAAAAGATCAAGAAGCGATACTGCCTAAATTCCATTATTAATGACTTGTGCAAATATCTAAAGATAGACAACATAACGTCTACTGCACACCATCACCAGGCATTAGGGGATAAAACCGATTGGGATGTTTGGGTACAATATTTCACATATTGTTTTAACACAACACCTTCGGCCGCTCATGGATATTGTCCATATGAACTAGTCTTTGACAGATTACCAAGACAGTTCATAGATATTAATAAAAACACTCAAATAGAACCACCGGATAACGTCGACGATTACTCTATGGAAGTTAAGTTCAGACTAGAAATAGCTTATTAAAGATCCAGAATATTGCTAGAAAATAGTAAAGCCAGAAATAAAAAATATCATGCTAATAAAGTATCAGATAGAAGTAGAACTAAAATTCTGTTAAAAAATGAAGCAGGACACAAATTAGACTCTACTTATACTGAACCATTTGCGGTCATAGGAATAGAAAATAGATATAATATTACAATTAGGATACAATATTTATTACAATAATAAGTAATAATTAAATGCCTTCATAATACTACGTTATTTTTTTAAAAAGGGAGGATTATTGTAGTGTATACAATATCTAATGTTGTCATATGCTCAACTAAACGGTTAGAGTGTTGTACTCATAAGCATGGTGACATTCTGTCGCTAAGTTTAAATAACATATCCATACATAAGTGACGTAATATGATCAGTCACTTATATGACTGGCCTGCAGGGTGATAAAATTTGACTGAGCCATATGTTAGAAAATATATTCACAACCAAGAAGTAAACTAAATTACCCATTTTTCATTTTATTCTCTCTTATTCTAATTCTTCTGACATGTCGGCAATTGCTGCTCTTTATCTTAGATTAAAATTATTTATTTATTTATATCGATTTATATTTAAAAAATAAACAGGTCTAGAATAAGAGTCTAGAATTTGACTTTTAAGCCTGAAATTGACAATGATTTTACTGGTTGTAAGTGCGGTTGACTCTATCTTACCTTCTGAATTGAGATTGTTGTTTATTTCCGACTCAATTTTTTTTTTCTCCTTCATTTGTTTTTGCCGTTACCGCAGTATATAACAAACATTTAGAGTCCAAACAATACTATTTTCAATGCGTTCTTACTTGCCTTTTGTAATTTTAGTTTACCTAAACTTCAACGGTTGGGAAGAGTCAGCTCTGTTGCTTCCTTCTAAGCCACATTGTATAACTTTTCGTATTGTCTTTGGCCAAAAAAAGTTCCTTGCGTAATAATAATGATTTTTACTGCGCAGTTTATAGAATTGATACTTTTGACTTTCCATAAGTTAATATTCATATCCCTATCTATTGAACTTTGCAACCTTACATTTGTAATCTCATCTATAAGTTCTTGGACATTTACTTTAGAGTTGGGAGGACATCAAGAAACTGTATAATTTTCTCTACGTCTATTGCAGGACGGATTTTTTATGACGTGAATACTATTCAAAGATGCATTGCAACCGCTTAAGCTTTATCTTTTTATGTACGGTAGTAGACACCATCCGAGTTTTTAATAGGATACGTCTTTTTAACTGCTCTCTTGAGATAATTACTGTGGATCGGAAGTTTCGGCTGCACTTAAACGTCGTTTATAATTTCTTGTTGTATTAGATAACTAAGTAGTGTTTTTAATTTGTTGCTTCTGTTGGGCACTGCCTCGTTTCTTGGATTTTAAAGAAGTAGATAATACTGGTTTATTGATTTTCTTTTGAGAGAAGCAAAATATGCTGCTTTTTTGAGTATATCGATTAAAATTTTGCTTTCAAAATTCTCTGACGTCAATACGTAATGTCTGCAACTATGTCCGCTAATGTACATTTGGTGTTTGTTTTCTTTGCAATATTTTAAAAAAAATCAACAATAGGAATTTCTCGACAGCATTCTCTTTGGTCTATCATAGAACTTAGTTCATTATTTGGTAAAGAAGTGGAGTATTCCAACAAAAATGTGTCGATGAATTTAGTTCTTTATATATCGAGAAAGTACCATTCAAAACGAGATTTTTTGTCGTAGTCATAGTTTTTGCCGTGGTCGTTGCTTAGTTCCTGATGAATTTTGGAGTGATCATCCAAAATACGTTTTTTTTTACCAGAAAACATCGATGGTGTGCGTGAACTGGTATTGTAGGATCAGCATGTGAGCAAGGCATCCTTGCACATTGGTACTTGGTACCCAATGACTTTTTATTCCCTCACATAAAAAACTGCGTAGTAATGTAATGTTACGTATACTAAGGAATGTCCGGAGCAGAGATCGTAATTACTGCTGCATGATATTTTTTGGGCGTCCACTCCTATTGAAATAGCGATATCAAAAACTTAGGTATCTTATGAGGATCCGATGTCCAGTATTTGGCTTCACTAGTTGAGTGACAGTCTACATCGCTATCAGCAACACAACAGTATAAGGATCTACCTCTATCGATGTACCTCTATTGTCTGCTCAGATATTGTATCTGCTGCCTAGGAAACATTTAACTGTATGTTTGTCGACTATATTTCCCGGTAGGATATATTTTGCTGATATTGCTAGGTCTCCAGTGTTTGCGATATGTCATACCCAAGATAGCTAGGTTGCTCGATTAGGCTTGACGCACCACACATGCCTCTTAACATATAGATTATTTAAAGTATGCCTTGTAATTCAAATTGTCTGGCTAAATCCTCTTTTTTTTAGTTTCTTAAAAGCAAATTACAATGGATTTATTTTTTGCTCCTCATTTGACATATTTGTAATAAGCTTAGAAAATGTTTAAGGAATTCACACGATTCTTTATCAATAACCATTATTTTAACTTGACCCTCACTAATTGATTTATACGTGAATTCATTATTAATGCCAATAAATTTGGTTATATTGTTTATCATGATATTGATGTCAGATACATCAGAAATATTAATAGGTGAAGGTTTAAATAGTCACCTCACAGCTTAGCTATCTGTTTCGCCGTTGGTTTCTTTTTTGTTGATTGTGTTAGCTTAATGGTCAAAAATTCCTATTTCTTATACCTACTTAATATTTGCTTTTTCCTTTGATCGATACTTTTTTTTATGTTCTGGTAGAGATAGGAATATTCCGTATATGTAGAAGAATCAAAATTAGTATGTGATTGCTTTACAGAATTTTGGGGTATTTTCGCCCATGATCCCTTCCACTTTGTGATTAATTGTTATTATTCAGTTTTGCGACCAAGAGGTCTGGTGGGACTTTATAGGTGCTCACGCCAAAAAAGGTAACCAGCAGAGGAGGTGGGGAAGATTTTTTCCCGCGTGATGGACGTAGGTGAGTTGATTCCCAAGTTCAATATAAAGGATCATTGAAGAGGTTTCATTCTTTCCTTCACATATACATATATCTTTGTCAAACAATCCTTTTATGAACCATCAGCCAACAATTATTTTAAACGCTTGTTATGATAAAATCGAAAAGTCGTATAAGCACACGAGAATCTCGCGTGAATGGCATCTCACTTCTATCGACCCAGAGAAATTTCTGCAGCCATCAGGCCATCCGCCTTACTACGTTTTCAGTGGTCTTTCGAGCCGGATATCCCTTCACTCGACCTCACATTTGAACCAGTAAAGAATCTGATCAGCAGAGAAAATTCTTCTTCCAAAAAAAAAATAAAAAAATTTTTTTTTATTTCCTGAGTGAAGAACGCAGTCAAGGCCTACGTCCGTGGATGCAAGGTGTGCATCATCTAGAAGCGACAACAGACGAAGCTCGTGGGCGAGCTTCCCCTGGTGTCGGTCACATATGCCCGGCCCTTCACTCACATTGACATTGATTTTGCTGGGCCCTTGAGAGAAAGGCCCGGGTGAGAAAGGATCATGCCTGCCACACCATCATCCGCTCCCGGACGGAGTCCAGTTCCCGGAACGAATTCGTCCTATAGGTGGATAAGTAGCATCGCATCCGCACTTCCATTTCGGAGGTGCCCGACGCAGTCCAGGGGAAATTCGCCTCAGTGGTCATGGCGGATCTCAATTATCGCCGTCTGGCGTCCGTGACGTTGACGCTTGGGGCAGACCTCTATTTGATGGCTGGATCATCTCCGGCTTCTGCAGCATCTAGGCGCTCCCGGACGACGCCGGTCCCCATCCCGACTATTTGCCCCAGCGGCCTTTTGCAACTTGTTACAAAAAGGGTAACAAGCAGAGGAGGGGTGAAAGCCATTTTCCCTGACGAAATACGGATACGGAATTCAAGTCAGTTGATTTCCTACTTTACATATATATATTTTTGTCAAACAATGCTTTTAACAAATATCAGTCAACAACTATTTCAAACGCTAGTGATAATAAAATTAAAAATTTGGTTTCGAAAAGCAAAGAAAAATCAATGAATTATAATTGCTTAAGCAATTTTATAGGATAAGATGTTTCAAAGGGTTATAATAAAATGGAGCTTCATTTCTCTTTAAAATGAATCTTCAAACTAACTTATGTATTTTTACTATTGGTCTTTTAATATTTCTTAAGTGTATATTTGCAAGTTTGGTGTACGCGCAGATGATGTTGTGTGTTTGTCCACTAAATGTTTGATGTTGGCATTAAAGCTTAGTTCTAAGGAAATCAAAAGAAAATAAAATCGAAAAGTACAATTGAAACCAATCTTTCTCGTTCGTCAGGTTTTTCACATAAACGAAGTCCCAATATTTCAGTATAATAATTTTAATAATCATAAAAACTGATTTTTCATGGCGCACGAGCAGAGACAAGTTTTTAAGTGAAAAAAAAAAATAAATAAAATAAGGGCCCTAAAGAACAGTGGTACATATGTACATGTATGTATATATAAAAATTCTGAAGGTGAAAAGCTTAAATTTGTTGAGTGACTTGTTGAGTTCTATTTTGTTGAAGAAATAAATACATTCATACATATATGTACATTTCCACAAAAAACAGAAATCAAAACAAAATAATGAAGCAAGCAAGTCGTCTCTGCCGACTTGGAGTATACCCTGTACCAAAAAAGGATACTTGATTTAAACAGACTCCTTCCAAATCCCCATTAATTGAATATAAATTTTTGAAAAAATTCTCGCAATAAGCCAAAACACCAAAATCATGCTTTCTCGCTCACTCATGTCAGTGAACGAAACTAATGCGTCATTCGGTACCAAGCAACATGCGCATGCTATCTCGCTCACACATTTCAGCTGCTGCTGCCCATAGAATTTCAGTACAAAACATATATACGTATTATCTCCGATATTTATTAACCGATTTCGGTCAAATTTGGTCAGATGGTACATATGGGCTATCTAATTGAGTCAACCAAAAATAAATACTGTAGCTTTAATAGAACTCTAGTTATAGTTTTTTCTAATTTGCGGGGGCGGAAGTGGGCGTGGCAAAAATTTGAAACAAACTTGATCTGCGTATGGACGAGGTGGATGTGGACACCAAGTTTGGTTACTCTAGCTCTTATAGTCTCTGAGATCTAGGTGTTCATACGGACGGACGGACAGACGGACAGACGGACAGACGGACGGACAGACGGACAGACGGACATGGCTATAGCGACTCGGCTGTTGATGCTGATCAAGAATATATATACTTTATGGGGTCGGAAAATTTTCCTTCTGCCTGTTACATACATTTTAGCGACTTTAATATACCCTTGAACCCTATGGGTACAGGGTATAATGACAAAAATCAGTTAACTGTTAAGCTGCACTTCGCGTCAGGAAATAAAAAAAAAAAAAAACATAAATTATCTCCCGCGTCTTCCGCGAAATATATACATAAATATATTGCAAAGTGATTGGAGTGGTCATCCTCTGCATTCCACAAACCCATGTCGGAGTTAAGGAAAGTTGATTCCATAGCGGAAGTCAACTCTAAGGTAAAGTGGTAAAAATTGAAAGAGCCCAAGTCGAGAATTTCTCTTTGGTAATTGTGCTGGCCACCTTGAGCACACACTTTCAATTCCTAGCACAGAAAGTAGTTGAGCTTCAAAAAACCCTTGCATGCATACATAAATATATACATAAATAATGCTAACAAGTGAACCAATTCCCTTTATTGTATAAAAAATTTTAATTTCTGCACTGATGATCAGCCAATTTCGAATCGTAAGATTTTAATTTTGATGTAAATTAATATGACAAAATGATTTTTCGGTGTTTGGTAACAAATTAAATTTCTTTTCTTGGTCCCAAGCGCAAAAATTTGCACTTCGACACTCAGAACGCCCTCTCACCTAATTTGCCTTACCTGCTTACCGTTTAATTCGTCTGCAGCGCACACACACATACATATATATATATCCATTCTGTTGTTGTTGCGTGCAGTGGTTGGTGCACTTACAGCTGGTGACGCGCTACCATAGAAAGCAACTTTGTGGGGTATATACTTTTCCCATATCGTTTGTCAAAATACCCTAAATTTTGGCATATTAGCATAAATAAAATTCTTTCGCACGAAATATATATTATAAAAAAAATCAAAAAAATTTATAAGTTTATTTATACATAATTGAACAAAATATAAATAATAATAATAATAATTTGCAAGTAGTGTAGAATTGGTCTGAGTTTATCCAATGAATTAAATCATCCAACACTAATGACTCCACCAACTGGGACTATCCCTAAAGATTTTGATGATGCAAGGAAAAGGCGAGGTCAATGCGTCAAAAGCATATAACGCGTAAGTTACCAATTGAGAGATGAAACTATTTCCCTTCAAGTCACAGAGTTGGATTGTCGATTAGAAATATCAAGTACCAACATCAACACCGCTCTGAGATATCAGACTCGAGTAGAAACGGTTGACTCCGATGACGAATACAGGTCCGAATTGGAAGAGTTTTATATATCTACAAAAGCACAACTGAAGTCCGCTTTAAAAGAGTCGTCCGGTGCCAGCACGCCTGTGGATAACAAGTCCGAATTACCAATTCCGTCTCGTCTTCCGAGTTTCCAACTGATTAAATTTAGTGGCAAATACTCTGAGTTTACAAATTTTATGTCATAGCTTAAAACCCTTGTCCGTACAAACTTCTGAAGTCCAAAAATCGAAAAATTCAATTATTTAATTTCGTGTCTGTCTGGTGAAGCGCTAGGCACTGTCAAAGCGTTCCAAGTCACAGAAGACCACTATGATAAGGCGATCCTCAACCTGAAAAAGGTCTATGACAACGATTGCCTCATTTTCATGGAAAATATTTTCGCGCTTTTCAACCTCCCTAAAATGGCACATCCATCGGCTGCAGCTTTGAGAAGCCTTGTCGACACGGTTTCGGCAATTTATGGCTCTCTGTTGTCTATTGGAGACGAAAAAGTGATTTTAAATGCCATTCTAAATCACTTAGTTGTGAACAAGGTCGATTCACAGACGAACAGCAAGTGGGAAGAGTAGCCCGAATATGTGAAGATACCTTCGTGGAAGGAATGCAAGACAACGCTTAAGCGGCGTCATCAATACATGGCAGCTGAAGAATCAATGAAGCATTCCTTAGATCTCGTCAGACCAGTGCTGAGATCAGTTTCCACGAATGTTTTGTGGCAAATAAAAAAGTTAATGAAAAATGACCCCCAAATGTTCGTATTGTAATAACGAAGACCATATCCAGTTGTCCGTCAAATTCAGCGTTATCAGTAAAACAGCATTTCGATTTCGCAAAATCAGCTCCGCTTTGTATCAACCGTCTTCGGAAGGCGCACGCTGTCGCTAAATGCAAAGCGAAAAA
Source organism: Drosophila sturtevanti (assembly GCA_018150375.1). Classification (NCBI taxonomy): domain Eukaryota; kingdom Metazoa; phylum Arthropoda; class Insecta; order Diptera; family Drosophilidae; genus Drosophila; species Drosophila sturtevanti. The sequence continues at coordinate 1,712 of JAECWJ010000422.1, read as the reverse complement.
GAGTCGTGTATGCAAAAAGTTGCACCACTCGTTGCTGCATTTAAACATATATACACCTCCTGCTGGCGATTTCGTGCCAGCCCGAGCTTTGCTCGACAGTTGTTCTATTACCAATTTGGTAACAGAAGAAGAAAGTTAGAGGAGTGAGAGAAGTGTCCAATCGACTTGCTTGGTATTTCTGAATCCAATGTTCAAGTCACAAAATTGATACACACGGTGGTAAAGTCGCGAGTCAATCGCAGAGAGGTGCCCTTAGAGTTTGGTATCTAAAGGACTATTTCGTCCTACCAGCCACCCGACACCGTCAACATCACTGGTTGGAAGATTCCGAACAATCTGCAATTAGCCCACGCTCTTTTTTATAAGCCACAAAAAATCGATATGTGCATTCCGATGAGATGCATTCTACGGCCTTTTATCAATTGGTCAAATAAGGCAAGGTCAAGGTCTTCCAACCTTTCAGAAAATAATATTTGGATGGGTTGTATCCGGGCGGTACCCTTCTGGTATTGGCGCAAGTCAGAAGAGGTTAGGTGAAGATGCGAATTCCAATGCACTTGGGCATCATTTGATGTTGCTAAACGGCGGTTCTTGTCGCTAGAAAGAAGATTGTCTCAAGATATGCGATTGTAACAAATGGATCTGGAGTTCATTGAAGAATATCTTTCATTTGGGACATATGTCAGAAACCGACAATAAAATTCCAGATCATCCACATTACTTCATTCCGCACCAGGTTGTTTTACGACCGTAAAGTACATCAACTGCATGTTGTATTTGCTGCATCATGAAAAACTTCGTCTCAAGTTACGTTGACTGACATCTTGATTGTCGGTCCCACCATTCAAGAGGATCTATACTCGACTCTGCTTCGCATTTGGCTGCATAAGTATGTCTAGACCACGGACGTCAAGAAAATGTATTGCCAAGTACTGGTACATGAAGCAGATTGAGACTTCCAGCCCGTAGTGTGGAGAAAAAACCCAGATTACTCTTTGAGAGTGTTCAGGTTAAACACTGTAACATATGGGACTGTGCCAGCTCCATTTCTGGCAATACGGTGTTTACCGAAGCTGGTGTTGGTTACGTCGTGGATCTTTTGACAATTAAGTCTGAAGTGGCTCAGACATTGCTTAAAGCAGTGTTTGAGTTGACCAAATGGTTCCCGAACAGTCCTGAAGTCTCCGTTTCCCTTAGCTCAGCGATGCCGATAACAATCTCAGAATCTTCGTCGACCAAAACACTTGGTGTTTTCTGGTTGCCTAGGGAAAACATCTTCCAATTCCAAATCGACGACTCATTTATGTATGGGTCTCCGAGCGACAGAACGGAACATTCTCTTGGTGACATCTCGTTTGTTTGATCCACTTGGTCTAATGAAGGAGCTGTGGCTGAAGGTACTTGACTGGGATGAATCAAATGCACTGAATTTGGAAACAGCATGCAATGAATTTAAGTCAACCTTGTTAAATATAAACACCATTCAGATTTCCCTATTCGTCAACACAGAGCCTTATTCACCGACAGAGATTTATGGTTTCGCCGATGCCTCAATGAGAGCCTATGGCTGTTGTATATACGTTCGTATAAAAACTGTTCGAATAAAACCGCACTTTGCTGCTAACTTCGAAGTCAAAATTACCATTCAAGACCAAACCACTCCCAATACTAGTGCCGCTCACCGTCTCACACCGCTCTCACCAATTTCAATA
>JAECWJ010000420.1:0-35314 GCA_018150375.1 Drosophila sturtevanti | reverse complement strand
TATAATAAAATTGTTCAGATGTTCGTAACGCATAGAAATAATCGTTTTCGCCTCCATAACGTCTATATATTCTGGATCAGCATCGAAAGCCGAGTCGATATGACCATGTCCGTCTGTCCGTCTGACCGTCTGTCTGTTTCTTCGCACTTAAATTTTTTTCGAACTTAAATTTTGAGCTACGTGAATAAAAGTCATATCATTCTCTTCATTGATCATTTATCCAAATCAAGTTTAAAGATTGGTAGGATCGGACAACTATAAGTTACAGAAAAATAGGAAAGATCAGAGGTACCTCGGTCAAAAATGTGAGTTGTTCAAAACAGTTCTTGTTTTTTTGAGATAACTCAACCAAATTTGGCACAGATGAGAATTATATTTCTACATCATATCAGTAAGTTTGAATCAGATCGGATAATAAACACCGGCATAAATTAATAAAATCAATGAATCAACCCCCATTAGCACCAGTATGTATGCATATGCAGCCAATTAAATACATACGTTTATATTTGCTTTTATATATGCGTACACAAACAACATACATGGAAACATACAAACATACATATGTACATACGTATATGCGAACACGTGCTTGAGTGCGAAACAGAAAGAGACCGAAAACTATTTGTATTGTGTTGTTGTTTTCTAAAATTCGTCAGAAAATTTAGAGAGCGAGAAGCTGGACGCTTGAAATGTGCATATTCTGAAATAGCGAGGCCGTGGATTTCAAGTTTGGTAGCGCAATAGGTAGAGATCGATTCTCGGCCGTTGGCAAACTAGTATTTTTTCTTACTGTTTCTTTTTTTGGTTCAAATTTTTTAAAATTTTATATTTCCAATTAATCTTTAACGTCTGTTCATTACATAGCATAAATGTCTGTCCGATCCCAACTAGGAAACTCAGATCCCCCCTTGGCTGTTTAAACCTAATGCATTAAACATGTCTTTACATGAAACTACAAAACCAACCACACACCCAACAATATTCCAAAAAAATTCTTTGAACTAAAAGACGAAATGAAAGAATTCAAGTTCATATATACTGACGGTTCGAAGTCAGACTCTAGTACCCTCCTACAGCATAACCACCGAAACTGAAACCATTAAATATTCCCAACTACCCAACCACAGCTCAATCTTCACTGCTGAAATCTCTGCTATTTTAGACGCCTGCTTACTGGCAAAACAAACAAACCAACATCACGCAATCTGCACAGACTCCCTCTCAGCTCTAAAGTCGATCGCAAATATCAATAACCACAACTACTACTGCACCACAATTCGAGACATCATAACCTATAAATACCCAAAATTAAGACTTATATGGGTACCAGGACACACCAACATTACGGGAAATGAAACAGCGGACAGAGCAGCACGTCAAGCTCTTCTCTACCCCTTGACATATAAGAACAACTACAATTCAAAAGACACACAAATACTCCTAACAGAACTCTTCAAACAGTACAGGGACGACCTATGGCAACATTCCTCCACTCACTACAAAAACCAACTTCGCAAAACTCTCAATAAACGACTACTCCCCAGATAATTATAATAGAGTAGACCTCATAAAATTCTCAAGAATTCGCCTGGGACACTCGGCACTCACACATAGTTACATACTAAATAGAGACCCCATACCAATGTGCTCTTCTTGTAACAATCCACCTTAACCACCTTAACAATCAACCATATAATCGTAGAATGCAGAGAACTAAATCGACCTAGAACACAATTCCTGCACCCAAACCCCTACGAAACTATAGCTTACCCCTCCAACAAAAAGTCACTGCACTAATCAAATTTTTAAAAGCAACTAACTTATACCACAAAATATAAAACCCTGACTCCCATAAAAAAAAAATATTATTATTATTATTTAACAAATTAAATCTAGTAATAATTACTAAACCTAATGATTATTTTAATGAGCACTAGCTGCTGAGGCCTTCGACTCATAAATTTTTATACCCTGTACCCATAGGGTTCAAGGGTATATTAAAGTCGCTAAAATGTATGTAACAGGCAGAAGGAAAATTTTCCGACCCCATAAAGTATATATATTCTTGATCAGTATCAATAGCGAAGTCGATTGAGACTTGTCCGTCTGTCTGTCCGTCTGTCCGTCCGTCTGTCCGTCTGTCTGTATGAACATCGAGATCTTGGAGACTATACGAAATAGAGCAACCAAATTTTTTTTGTAGATCCGTATAGTGTGCAGGCAGATCAAGTTTGTTTCAAATTTTTGCCACGCCCACTTCCACCTCCGCAAATTAGCAAAAACTATAACTAGAGTTCTATTAAAGCTACAGTATTTATTTTTGGTAGACCCAATTCTATATCCAATATGTACCGTCTGACCGAATTTGACCGAAATCGGCAATAAATATCGGAGATAATACGTATATATGTTTTATACTGAAATTCTATGGGAAGCAGCAACTGAAATGTGTGAGCGAGATAGCATGCGCATGCATGTTGCTTTGTACCGTATGACGCATTAGTTTCGTTCACTGATATGAGTGAGCGAGAAAGCATGAATTTGGTGTTTGGGCTTATTGCGAGAATTTTTTCAAAAATTTATATTCAATTAATGGGGATTTGGAAGGAGTCTGTTTAAATCAAATATCCTTTTTTGGTACAGGGTATACTTCAAGTCGGCAGAGACGACTTGCTTGCTTCATCTTTTAATATAAGCCCACAAATTCTCTATTACTTTCAAATCAGAACTTTGAGGTGGCCAATCCAATGTATTGGATTGAATTTGAACATCGCTCAAACCTTTTGAACTTATTTTTGGCCGAAATTAAAGGAATCGGACGAGCTATGTAGGTTGAAAAATTAGCCTCCTTCAGCCGTCTTTCGACAGTTTTCCTACTAATTGACTTATTTAACTGTTCACTAAGTTCAATCGACGCTACTTTTGGTGTAATTAGCATATTTTCCTTGAATTTTCGCAATATTATGCGATCGGACCTTATTTTTAAGTGATTTGTAAGATCACAATGATATTACCTTAATATTTTGCTCAGCTTTAGGTAATCGATTAGTGCTTGTCGCCAATTATCAGCAGTGTTGCCAACTTTTGTCGACCAAAAAAAGCTGTTTTTGACGGGAGGAAACTAAAAAAAAAGCTGAAATTAAAAAAAAAAAAACAAAAAAGCTGATGTTTTTTTTCTTGTTATAAATGTTTTATTTTTACAAAATGTTTAGTATTTGATCTAAATCATCATAATCAATTTCCTTGTCGTACGATCCCATAGTGCCAATCATATCTAGATACTTTTTCGGCACTTTATAATTGTGGCAGCATTTGTTTGACGGACGCAAACCGTATCTATAAATATTATATATAATATATATATATTATATACATTTCATTATTGACTTTTTAATATTAGTTTTTAATAGACATTTACCTGACGCATCAAATTGAGTTAAGCATTTGAATGTTAATTTTATTTCGTAATTTGGTTTTTACGAGATTGACTTGGCTGAAAATTCTAGTTCAACTAATCATATTCTAGTTCAGTTGGTTCCACTCTATTATAGATATGTTCGCTTATCAAAAATTGAACTACTGAAATATATCGGTTTAATTCAACTACAATGAACAACTATTTTTGTTTTCAAAATTTATCGCTAAAATATTATAAATTTCTTAGAAAATTAAAAAGCGGAAGAAGCTTACTTCGGCCGTGCCGAAGTTTGTATACCCTTGCAGATTAATTGATTACTTTCTCCGTCATATCGGATTCAAGATATTTTAAAAAATTTGAAATATTAAGTTTAAAAAAATTTGAACCAAAAAAAGAGTCAGTAAGAAAAAATTCGATTTTGCCAACGGCTGGGTTGAACCTCCGCTCGCGTCATTTTTAGAATCGATCTCTACCTATTGCGCTACCAAACTTTAAATTCAGGTGCTCGCTATTTCGGTGTACATTGCAAGCGTCCAGCTTCTCGCTCTCTAAATTTTCTGACGAATTCTAGAAAACAACAACACAATACAAATAGTTTTCTGTCTCTTTCTGTTTCGCACTCAGCTTGTAGTTTTTTCAAGCACGTGTTCGCATATACGGATGTATGTATGTTTGTATGTTTCCATGTATGTTGTTTGTGTACGCTTATATAAAAGCAAATATAAACGTATTTAATTGGCTGCATATGCAAACATACTGATGCTGATGGGGGTTGATTCATTGATTTTATTGATTTATGTCGGTGTTTATTATCCGATCTGATTCAAACTTACTGATATGATGTAGAAATATACTTCTCATCTGTGTGCCAAATTTGGTTGAGTTATCTCAAAAAACAAGAACTGTTTTGAACAACTCACATTTTGACCAAGGTACCTCTGATCTTTCCTATTTTTCTATAACTTATAGTTGTCCGATCCTACCAATCTTTAAACTTGATTTGGATAAATGATCAATGAAGAGAATGATATGACTTTTATTCACGTAGCTCAAAATTTAAGTTCGAAAAAGTGCGAAGAAACAGACAGACGGTCAGACGGACAGACGAACATGGTCATATCGACTCGGCTTTCGATGCTGATCAAGAATATATGTACTTTATGGGGTCGGAAACGATTATTTCTATGCGTTACGAACATCTGAACAATTTTATTATACCCTCTGCATGGGTATACAAATTAGGAGATCTAAAGTCGCAACAAAACAACATCGAAACATCGTTATCACCGCTCATTACTCCGACACTCGATCGACACCTGGGGACTTTATTATAACTAAATAAGGAGAAATATTTAGGAATTGCAGTCAATGTATTGATTTCCTTTTTTCCCTTTTTTTAAAATTAATAAAGTTTTAGTTATAAACTCAATTTGCCTAGACAAAGTGTAATAGTGAACAATTTTTATATCAAGTGAGGAAGAGTTAGCTGAGCTGTGCGAGGGATTAAATTTTTATACCGAAAGCAAAAAAAAATAAAACAGAAAAAATGAATGCGCAAGAAGTAATTAATATAATGCATGAAGCAGTAAAAACTGCTCTAGCTGTTCAAGCTGAACACCTAGAATGAAAATTTACAGAGCAGTTAGAAGAAAAAATAGGTGTGTTAACCAGACAAGTTAATGATTTAAAAATCTCCACACCAGAAGTGGAAGTGTTTGAAACGGTGAAAGTAGTACCAGGAGTCGAGTGTACGCAGATAAAACACCAGCTCGCGTCATAAAACAACATACAACATACAACATACAACATACATACATACATACATACATATATGCGAACACGTGCTTGAAAAAACTACAAGCTGAGTGCGAAACAGAAAGAGACCGAAAACTATTTGTATTGTGTTGTTGTTTTCTAGAATTCGTCAGAAAATTTAGAGAGCGAGAAGCTGGACGCTTGCAATGTGTACGGAAATAGCGAGGCCTTGAATTTTAAGTTTGGTAGCGCAATAGGTGGAGATCGATTCTAGATATGACGTGAGCAGAGATTCATCTCCGGCCGTTGGCAAACTCGATTTTTTTTTACTCTTTCTTTTTTTGGTTCAAATTTTTTTTAAATTTTATACTTCCAATTTTTAAAATATCTTGAATGCAATATGACGGAGAAAGTAATCAATTAACCTGCAAGGGTATACAAACTTCGGCACTGCCGAAGTTAGCTTCTTTGATATTTTTTGTTTTTCAAATGAACTTTCGCAAAATAATTCTTTTACATCAGAATCAAACTCAGCCAGTCCAAATTGTCAACTTGAAGCGATTTCTAAAAGAGATACACTCTGTAAAGAATAAGTTTGCACACTTACAAAATTTTAAAATTTTGACTTTGCCTGCATAAATCTTAACCCTTTATATGGCTGTGTTGCATATCTGCAACACACTATTTAAAAGGTATTTTTCCGCAATGCAAATCTAAAACATCTAAAACATAAGTACGTAATTTATATATATATAATTTGGTTTGGGCACACTTCTATATGTTTTGAAGCACATATATTGTGCTGCAAAATTTTATAAAAATATTTATATTTCTTTACGAAAAACTTAAAAAAACTATAGGTAAATATGTTTCAAATGCATGTGCTATCAAGTTTTCTTGTCTCTTGTTGTGTATTGGTGTATTGTGTGTAAATGAGCAAAATCGGTATGTTGCAGATAAGTATATGTACAATGGTGGATAAAAGTATTTTGACTTTAGAAAAATTGTATTCTTTTGGCGATTGTATATGCTGTATTGATTTAATAACTTTGAATAAGTTAAGGTTTATAAAAAATATAGTTTTATTTCAGAAAAGCAAAAAAATTTTATTTTTTCAGTTGAAAGTTTAAAAATAAAAATCTATATTTCATAAATGTGGATGGACAAAAGTATTTGGTCATTTCAATGTCGTTGAAGAAAAAGTAAAGATTGGTGAAAAAAACGTAGATTAATAAAATGTAAGCCCTCATTTGGCATCAATACCCTTTTGTAACCGTGCAGGAACTGATTTGTCCAAGTTTTTTTTATCGTTTCCAAGGAAATTTCATTGGAAATCGTCTCCTCACGCGTTCTAGATAAGTCGGAGCTCCGTTTTTATACCCTGTACCCATAGGGTTCAAGGGTATATTAAAGTCGCTAAAATGTATGTAACAGGCAGAAGGAAAATTTTCCGACCCCATAAAGTATATATATTCTTGATCAGCATCAACAGCCGAGTTGATATAGCCATGTCCGTCTGTCCGTCTGTCCGTCCGTCTGTCCGTCTGTCCGTCCGTCCGTATGAACACCTAGATCTCAGAGACTATAAGAGCTAGAGCAACCAAATTTGGTGCCAACATCCGTCTAGTGTCTACGCAGATCAAGTTTGTTTCAAATTTTTGCCACGCCCACTTCCGCCCCCGCAAATTAGAAAAAACTATAACTAGAGTTCTGTTAAAGCTACAGTATTTATTTTTGGTAGACCCAATTATATAGCCAATATGTACCATGTGACCGAATTTGACCGAAATCGGTCAATAAATATCGGAGATATACACATATATGTTTTGTACTGAAATTCTATGGGCAGCAGCAACTGAAATGTGTGAGCGAGATAGCATGCTCATGTTGCTTTGTACCGAATGACGCATTAGTTTCGTTCACTGATATGAGTGAGCGAGAAAGCATGAATTTGGTGTTTGGGCTTATTGCGAGAATTTTTTCAAAAATTTATATTCAATTAATGGGGATTTGGATGGAGTCTGTTTAAATGAAATATCCTTTTTTGGTACAGGGTATACTCCAAGTCGGCAGAGACGACTTGCTTGCTTCATTTTTTATATTTTTACACGTGTATCTTCAATGAAATTATATGTTTTTAGGATGTTGTCTACTGAAGGATTGTTTAAAAGGGTGGAGGGGGTTAGGGTTCTAAGAAGCGGCAAGAGTCCAGGATGTGTTCTGTGGTTAGGTTTTCCTGGCAAAGTGGGCAGGGAGGTCGAGTAGTGCCCGTGAGAAGGTGTACGTGGGTGCACTCTGTGTGCCCGATGCGCAGGCGGATGAAAGTTCCGCAAGCTCGTCGATGAAGGTTGGAGGGGAATATGATTTTTGAACATCTTGGGTTAATCGTTTGGTATTTGTGGTTGAAGAGACTCCACGCAGACTGCTTTTTCTCGTTGAGATAGCGCCGGATTTCGTTGCTTATGTCATTGGAGTTTATGGGAGTAAAAAGGGGAGTAACTGCGAGCCTGATATCCCCCGCAGCCTTGTCAGCGGATTCATTGCCAGGGATCCCCATGTGGCTGGGGGTCCAGAAGATGGTTATCTTATTTTCGTGCATTATGGCTAGGCTGCGTATTTCCTGGATTGTAGGATCGCGATGTTCCCAGTTCTGTATGGCTGATATTGTAGAGAGACTGTCGGTGCCTATTATGAATGAGCCTTTTTTCGTGGCAGCATACTGACAGGCTTTTAGTACGGCCTGCGCTTCAGCGGTAAAGATGGAGTTGTATGTCGGGAGGTGTCCACCAGCAATGATAGTGTTTTCGCTGTCAATGACGGCGAAGGTGGTTGCTTCTGTTGTTTTGAACCCATCTGTGTAAAGCCAAGCCTTATCTCCGAGTTTGTCCTTTTCGCATAGAAAGCGAGACAGGAATTCCGTACTGCCGGTTTTGCTTTTTGTGCAGTTATGTAGGCTAATGTTGACGGTGGGTTTGTCACCGGACCAATATGCCGGTGGTTTAATGGGCCGATAAGACTTAGGTGAAGGTAAGCCAAGCTGTATGCTGTAATTGGCGCATCGCCTGAGTGTTGATAAATAGTTGTGTTTCGATTTTTTTTGTTTGAAAATCGCAGTGAAGTCTTTGTATAGCAGGTTGTTGTCTGTGGTGTATAATTTTCGGATTAGCTGCATGGTTGTTTCCTTGATGCGATCCGAAATGCTGGGTAGCCCAGATTCTCCCAATAAGCAGGCGATGGGGGAGCTGGGAAATGCGTTAAGGGCGCGTCGTGCGGCTCCGTGATATGGTGATTGTATTTTTTTGGTGTGAGACTTTGCGCACCATCCGAAAATAGAAAGGCCGTATTCGATTTTGGAGAGCATTAGGGCACGGGTAATGTTAATAAGTGTATTGATGTGTATGCTAGTAAATTTCGAGGATAAGAATTTTATAATGTTGAAGCGTGCTTCAAGCTATTTTCTTAGAATATTGCAATGGTGATTAAAGAGAAGTTTTGAGTCGAAGGATATGCCCAGGATTTTTAAGTGGTCTATTCATTTAATACGTTTGTTCTTAAAAACTATGTCCGCGAAATTACATTGGTGCTTACGGCAAATATGTAGTAGTTTACATTTATCTATAGCTAGTGAGGCTCCCGAAAAGGCTCCCCACGATTCTAAATCTTGTAATATTTTAGCAAATATTGATCTTACAGTGTTCAAATTTTTTACTTTGGTGAAGATAATCGCATCATCGGCGTATATCGATACGTTTATATCTTTGTATCTCGTTAAGAGATTGTTAAGTTGTTCGAACGCAATCATGAATAAAACTACGGATAGTGGGGAACCTTGTGGGATACCATTGTACAAATTGTTGGTGTTGGAAGTAACGTTGTTAACTCGAACCCTGAAGGTGCGGTTGCTCATGAAGGCCTTTATAAGGTTATAAAGCCTAGGACCAATGCTCCAATGTTCGAGACGGCAAAGTACTGTATGTAGCTCCACGCGATCGAAAGCTCTTTCAAAATCCGTCGCCAAAATGGAGACATAATTTTTGGTAGAAAGGGCGTTTGACACGAAGTGTTGAATGCGCAGTAATGCGTCCATTGTGCTGTGTTTCCTTTAAAAGGCTACCTGGGTATGCGAGATTAAATTATGGCGCGTGATAAACCACATCAGTCGGCGCGCAATTATTTTTTCAATTGTTTTACCTAGGCAGGATAGGAGAGAAATCGGACGGAAGCTGCATATTTCGTGTGGGGATTTATTTGGCTTTACTTTAGGGATTACTATGGCAGATCTCCATGTATGTGGGTATGTTCCAAAATCGAGCATGTTGTTAAACATATCAAGGATTATTTTTTTTAGGGGAGGGGGAATATGCTTTAACATAGGGTAAGATATCCTATCGGCACCTGGGCTTTTACCTTTGTCGTTTGCCACGGCAGCATCGATTTCGATAAGTGTAAACTTTATTTCTAAGCGTTTAGCAGAAGGAGATAGAGCGGTTGGATAATAGCTACTTGACTGATAGTGCTGTTTTTGTTGTACATAATCTGCTGAAAAATTACTATCCATAGAATACTTTGACCAGACTTCGCCAAACTCATCTGCAATACGGTGGGGGCAGGTTACTAGACCTGAGGCAAGTTTAATATATTTTAAGGGAGTGGGTGGGACTCCAGCTAAGCGTTTAATGTCGGACCAAACTTTCTTGGTGGTAGATAGTGGAGAGATTTGAGATGTAAAATTATCGAGACAGTTACGTTTGGCCGAAAGTACAGCCTTCTTGAAAATTGCATTTGCTTTTTTATATTTAATAAGAGCTGTGTTAGACATATGGGATTTGTATAGGTGAAAAAGGTGTTGCTTTTCATCTGTTAGGTGTTGAAGAGAGTTGTTCCACCAGGGGACTTTGGCTTTATGTGGGACACGTTTTGTTTGTGGGATGCTGCAGTTGGCAGCATCTCTTATGCCTTTAGTCAATCGCGCTACTTGATGATTGAGGCAACCATTAGTCCAGTTTTGGGCTAATTTCGTGCATTTGTTTTCAAAGAGATCCCAATTAGCTAGATCGGTTTTGTACTTTGGCAGCGGTGGGGTCAGATTTCAATGGTTATCGGAAAGTGATCGCTGCCATGGAGGTTATCCATGATGGACCAGCTGCACCTGTGGGCAATTTGTGGTGATATCATTGAGATATCAACATGGGTGAAAGAATTGTGGGTTGATAGATGCGTGGCAGATCCATCGTTAAGGATAACTAAGTTTTTCCGAGAGATTGCACGTTCAATTTTTACGCCTCTGGTATTAATTTTCGGAGATCCCCAAAGTGGGGTCCACGAATTGAAGTCCCCCAAAAATATTGATGGACTGTTAAATTGGTCAAATATATCCGATATGTTGCTAGTTTTAAAGCCTTGACATGGTGGGATATATGTATTGATTATGTTGATATTACTATCAAGATTGAGCTGTAGGGAGGAGCAGAGAATATCTGAATATCCGTTTGATAAGCACACCAATACCTTGTTTGGCCGATGTGTTTTGTGGCAAGTTGTAGAAGTAGCCAGTATATGCCTTGGGACAAATACAATTTTTGAAGTTGTGTGGTAAATGTGTTTCTTGTAAACATAAAACGTCAGGTGAGTGGTCTTTTATCATTAGCATAAGTTCATTATAGTTATTGTAGATACCGTTTATGTTCCATTGTAAAATTTTAATGGACATCGTAAGATGCTAGATCAATGTTGTAAGTTTACAAGAAATTGATATATCAATGGGCTTGATCCTGACTATGAGTCCGAATCCTCCATTGATGTATCAGAATCTTGTGATTTGGTTTCTGTTGAAGGGATAGAGTAGTGGGGGGAGTATATTGATTTGATTGATTCGTTTGAATTAGATAAGTAGTTTTTGTGATTGGGTTTGAGATTTTCTTGTGCTGCTAATCCATGAGCACAAGATTTTTTTGTGTCGTTTGTAAGAGAGATTTTAGTGTTTTTGTAAGGTGTTGGGATTTGTGAAGAGGTTTGGGGTTCAGCATAGTTTGTTGTAGCTTGCTTATCGCAAACTAAAGTTGTTGGTTTGGTAGCTCCAGCGGGAGTAGTGGGGCTGTTTGCTATGACAGCAGCATATGAAGTCGAAGAATTTACTGTAATGTTTGGTTGTTGTTGTTTTAGAATAATGCGTGCTTCTCGCATACTGCATTTTTTCGTAGTCTTTATTTTGAGTAGTTCTTTTTGTTGCTGGTATTTTGGGCATGAGGGGGAGGAGGCGGGGTGATCACCGTTACATTTCGCACAGAATGTACGAGTGCAAGGTTCTGGGAGATGGGGGGCTGGATTACACGTAGCGCAAATGGTTGGGTTTTTGCAATATTTGGCTGTGTGACCCAGTAACTGGCATGTCTTGCACCTCATCGGGTTGGGAATATATTCCCGTACCTTGACGGTGTGCCATGAAATTTCCAGTTTGCTTGGTAAGCTGTAAAGATCAAAAGTGATCAAAATTACTCCAGAAGGTTTTGTATTTCCATCAATTTTTCTGGAAAACTTGAAGACAGAGTGTACGTTTTGGGATTTAAGCTCTTCTATAATTTCTTCTTCGGGGACGTTTATGAGATAGGGAGCGTAAATAGTACCTTTCACAAAGTTCAAAGTGTTGTGGAGTTTGCATTCGACATCGCAGATGCCAGGCAAGTTTGTAACCTTAGTGAATTTCTCTGCGATTTGCTTTGACTTTATTAGCATTAAGGGGTTGCCGTCGCGAAAGGAGGCGATGGAAATTATGTCTTTGCTTATGAGATTAAAAGCTCGATGTACTGCGAAACAAGAAAACTCCGATATCGGCTTGTCAGTGTTTTTTGATGTTATGATTAAGAATCGGGGATTTTGTTGGGTAGATACAGGTAAATCAGGGAATTCCTCTGGAAACTTTTGATATTGTCTTTTTTTTTGGCTTTGGGGCTAACGCTAAGACTAGCAAAGCGGTTATCCCCTAAATTGGGGGGGCCAGGGGCCATGGTTAGAGAAAAAAAATTAAACGGTATACACTGGCTTTGGATTTGCACGTGAAAGATTAAGAAAAGAATATTAAAGAAAAATGGAAAAAAGGCACTGGCGGTAGGTAAGACAACGACGTTCGCACTCGAAGAGAGATAGTCAATGACTGTCACGTCATATTTATTTTGTATGATTATTTATTATTTTGTTAATATTATTGATTTGTGTTTGTGTTCTTTTTCCTTATACTTTGGCGTTTTTATCCAATTGTCTCTGTTGAGACAACGAGCTTTTAAGCCTTTAAGAAATCTCTGATTAAATTAACAAAGGTTCAATTTATAAACGTTTTAAATTTTATTAGTGCACGGCACTCTTTTAACTTTAACTATATTTGAAACACAGTAGCCACGGGCTATTGCGATTGCTTCATGCAGAGAACTAAAGAACTTTTCTAATGCATCAGAGGGCCACAGCGCCGATCTGCCTGCATTAGAAGTCGGTAGAGCTAAGTCGCTCGTGCCGACGAAAAGAGATAAAACATAATGAAGAGCGCGAGAGCAATTACCAGGTGCTGGTGTGTGCCCACGGCTCTCTTATCAGATAATGCAAATACATAACTCTTAAACTTAAGTAAATTCATTGCTGCTGGCTCGAACATACTCCCCGCGTTGGAGGACCCTGGGCTTCAACATCATCTCTGAGAGGCAGCAGCCACAGCTTGGCTATAGCTCTTCTCGATTGACCCTTTGCAGTTTTAATATCAGCTACTCGAGGTACGCCATGCTTCCCGTTGACACGCTGAAGCATTCTAGTAAGCGGCCACTTGAGCGGAGGCAAGTTTTCGTCCTTCACCAGAACCAAATCTCCGACCTGAACGCTGGGCTTCGGAGTCCGCCACTTCGCTCTTTGCTGCAACAAGGTCAGATACTCATTTTGCCAACGCTTCCAGAAGATCTGCTGGTAGTATGTGACTCGCTGCCACCCATTCAGCCTATCCTTGTTAAGCTGAGTGAGATCAGGTTCGGTGAACGTACGAAAAGGAGCACAGTTCAAAAAATGGCCAGGCGTTAGTACATCGAGATCTGTGGGATTCTCTGAAAGTGGAAAAAGAGGTCGCGAGTTGATTACTGCTGATATCAAGCAAACTAGAGTAAGTAGTTCATCGAAATGAAATAGAGATGATCCGTAAGATCTGTAAAAATGGAATTTTGCCGTTTTAACGGCCGCCTCCCACAATCCACCGAAATGCGGCGATCGTGGAGGAATGAATCGCCAATCAATAGTTTCAGCCAAGCAAAATTGAAGCACAGATTCCTGGTGATGATTGCTCAGAAACAACTTCTTTAACTCAATGAGCTCATTCTTTGCTTCAACGAAGTTAGTAGTGTTGTCAGACCAACTTTGTGATGGTCTGTTCCGTAAGCATTCAAGAAGGCAGCCGTTGACAAATCCTTCAGCAATTCCAAATGTACAGCTTTGGTAGCGAAGCAGATAAAAATGCAGATGTAGCATTTGATTGGAGGCCTGCTCCGAGTCTCAGATTTGTAAAAAAAGGGGCCACAGTAATCCACACCTGTAACGTCAAACGCAATGCAGGCGCTTACTCGCTTCTTCGGCAAGTTAGCCATGACTTGCTCAAGTAGACGGGGCTTAATTCGGAAGCATCGAATGCATTTGTTGACGATCCTTGAGACCGTTTTCATGCCTCCTATCGGCCAGTACTGGAGACGGATTGAAGCTAGTAGTCCTCGAGGTCCAACATGCATGTAGTTAAGGAGTGATGCTTGGGTAATATCAAAGGGTGACGAGAATCAAAGTTTAAGGACGAATTTTCAAGGCGACCTCCTACGCGCATTAGACCAGATTCGTCCAAAAATGGGTAAAGTGAAGCAATAGAACTCTATGGCTTAACTATTTGCGATGTCGATAATGACTTCATGTCATCCCAAAGCGATGTTCTCTGAACGCTGCGGATCATGATGCGAGTGCCATTATGAATATCAGCAACCGTTCATCCGCTAGATTTGATGCGATGAATAAATTTGTATACATATCCAAAGACCCGCTGCATCTTGAAGAAAGAATTTGAAAACTTGCACGTGTCAACAAGATCTGGCTCGGGAGACCTTGTAACCAGCACCCTCTTGCAAAGGTCATGCAATGCAACGCTTCTTGTGGGAGCTGCAGGCCAGGCACTTGCACTGCCGAGCAAAGAGGTTGGTCCATGAGCCCACATTGTAGATGCTTGTAATTCGCACGGCGATGCTCCCCTAGACAAGAGATCTGCTGGGTTGAGATTAGTAGGAACATGATGCCACTGCATCCCAGTGGTTAACTCCTGAATAGCTGCGATTCGATTGGAGACGAATATGTTGAACTTGGATGCATCGTTTTGAATCCACGAGAGCACGACAGATGAATCAGACCAGCAGTAGCAGGAACATGAAAACAACTCCATCTGGGCAATCTCACTCATAAGTTGAGCTAGTAAATTCGGCACTGTCAACGTCTTCAGGGGTGATACTCTCGACTTAGAGCAAAACGAATGGGAAGTCGAATTACCATTTGATCTCGTGACGATGTAAACAGCAGCTCCATAAGCATCCAGACTCGCGTCACAAAAAACATGCAACTCGATTTCGGCCGATGGCAGCGCGGCCAATTTCTGGTAGAGAAGCCCACACCAAGCCGTAGCTAAACTGGCTGGAAGGCTTTGGTCCCAATTGAGCTTTTCTCTCAAAAGTTGCTGCAAGAACATCTTTGCTTTTGTAATGACAGGTCCCAACAGGCCGAGAGGATCGTAAAACCGAGCAATTGCCGACAAAACAGTGCGCTTTGTGAGCATAGGAGGCACGCTAATAGGTGAATAAGAAAATAACAAACAGTCCGATGCAGGATCCCATGCTAAGCCAAGTGTCTTTGTAATGTTGCTGCCGTCGTCGAACTTTAGCAGCGATTCTTTGTCCTTATCTGGAACGCCCTGTAGTACAGACGCATCGCTTGAGAATCATTTGCGAAGTTGGAATTGACCCTTCGACAGCAGAGAAACTGTTTGTCCCATGATTTCCTGAACCTCCAATACAGATGAACCACCAGTGATTAAATCATCGACATAGAAGTCTCGCAGAACGACCTTAGACCCGATGGGAAATACTGATTTCTCATCAGATGCTAACTGATGCATTGAACGTATGGACAGAAAAGCAGCTGGCTTTGTACCGTACGTTACCGTGTCCAGCTTGTATACTCGCAGCTCCTCCTTCGGAGAGTCTCTCCACAATATGCATTGTAGGTAACTGTCAGAACAATCAACTTTTACGCAGCGATACATTTTACAAATATCGCCTGTGAGCGCTATAGGAAATGTGCGAAAACGAAGAAGAGTGGCAAACAGCTTTGCTTGAATAGTAGGACCTGCCATTAGGACATCGTTTAGCGAATATCCGGAACTCGTCGCAGCAGAACCATCAAACACGACTCGTAATTTTGTAGTTGTACTACTTTCCTTTAGTACACAGTGATGAGGTAAGAAATACTTGCATTGACTTAGCGCATCCGATTTAACAAGAGACATGTGGCCTAAGTCAAGATATTCCTTTATGAAATCTGAATACTGGCTTTTGATTTGAGGTCATTTATCTAATTTGCGCTCTAATGATAAAAACCTTTGTCGAGCTTGGTCGTACGAATTTGATAACAAATCTGGGCTAAGCTTCAAAGGAAAGCGAACAGAATAAGCTCCGGAAGCGAGTCGATAAACGTTGTCAACAAAGTGAGCCTCGCAATTGAGCTCTTCATCGGTTAATTTCTTTATTTGATCAGGGCAGCTTTCGATTTCCCAAAATCGGCGAACTAACTCATCCAAATTCTGATCCGAATTTTCATTGCGTAAAGGCAGGGCCGGCACGGCTAAGGCAGCTGTATGGCGAGTTTTGTGGTAGTTTCCAGTAACTACCCAACCTAAACCAGTCTTCTGCAACACAGGCAATCCTGACACTAACTTAATTTGTCCCACGCACAAAAGATCCAATTAATAAATCCACTCGTTGGGGCTTAAAGAATTCTGGATCAGCTAGCCGAATATTAGCTGGCATGTCCCAACTACTGGCGTTGATCGAGTGTTTTGGATGGTCATCAGTTATTTTCCGAGCAATTACCGCAGTCAGATGCGTTTCAAAATGGGAAAATTGAGAATGTAAAGAAAGATTTGCAGAATATCCTTCCGTAAGAAAATTGGTATCACCTATGCCTAATACGCTAACTGAAGATTTTATCCGTTTGAGCTGTAACTGTTGCGCCGAACGCGATGTGACAAAATGTAGCTGTGATCCTGAATCTAGCAACGCTCGACAAGGAACCAGTGCACCGAAACGATTTTTAATTAAAACCATAGCAGTCGCCAAAAGTACCATATGTGGACTAGGACTTTGAGGAACAAGAGCAGTAGAGAAGGCGGCAAAGAAGCTGACAATGAGCTATTGATGACAGCTGAGGAAGGATTGTGCAGTAGAGTGTGATGCTTGATGCCACAGCTTTTACAAGAACCCAAATTACACGCTCGATATTGTTGCCCTTTTTGTAGACAATTAATACACAAGCCTAGCTTCATTGCCTCCTTGTGCAACGATAAATCGAGTGGCCAGAACTATCACAAAAAACACAGATATTTGAATCGGATACTAAAAATGTGTGGTTGCGATTATTAAATTGTTGTTCTTTCCCACCTGATTACAAGGCGCGTAAGAGGCCATTGCATAATCAACATTCTCCAACGTTCGACATCGATTCTCCAGAAATTCTATGAAATCCTCCCACGATGGTATCTCACGAGGTTTGAGTGATTCCTCCCATTTGATTTGCGTTGTAGAATCCAGTTTTTGCAGCAACGATTGCACAATGATAATTCCTGCAATTTGCTCAGCGTTGCCTATATTGTGTAATGCACGCATATGAGCACTAATTCTGTCCACAAACAAACGCAACTTTGTAGCAGAGCCAGCCTCTACTCTCTTGAGCCCTAAAATGTCCATAACATGTGCCTGAAAAACAAGACGTTGATTATTAAATCAATTGAGTAGCAGCTCTAGAGCGATTTTGTAATTCGCGTCACAAATTTGCAGTGAACGCATTGTGCTGCCGAATCCTTCAGGCATGACCGCAGGTGCTGCATCTTCTCAATGTCAGCCATACTTGGATCCTTATCGATGATTGTCGAAAAAAGTGAAAAGAAATCTGCCCACTCAGTATATCCACCGCTGAACGTGGGCAGTTTCAATTCGGGTCGACGAGACCGAACGATGGGCGCTAACTCCTCTGGGCGAAAAGTCGAACATGGTTGACCGCATGTGCTGACTTTACGTAAGTGAGACCGAAGCACATCGTTAATTGTCATTATACTTTCATCAAAAGAATCGCGCAGGGTGCCGCCGATTTCACTTGTGTCTAACTGCTCTAAACTGTCATAAGCCGCGTCGAACTCAGATTGAATTTTGTCAAGAAATTTTATTCGCAAATTAATTTCTTCCTCGTTGAGATCACGCAATTTCGCGAAAGCAGTATCACTTTCTAATTTGTGAACACGATCGTACAAAGAATGAACTTTAAGCTTAAAAAAAGCCACCTTGTTTTCTTCGCTAAGAAAGACAAGCCGCTAGTTGCCATGGCGAAGCAGAGAAAAGGGAACGAAAAAAAAACAGTTTTAGTCAAGCAAACGGTAAGCGGGTGGCCGTTGACTTTAGAGCACTTTAGACACAGACACAATTATTTGCAGCTTAAGAAAATTTGCACTAATGCCATGGGCGGGGAAAAGTTAAATGATATTTAGATTTTAACACAATTTTTTATTTTAATTTTTTGTTTAGTTAATCACGTCGGGGTCACCAAAATGTTGAGACAACGAGCTTTTAGAAGTCGGTAGAGCTAAGTCGCTCGTGCCGACGAAAAGAGATAAAACATAATGAAGAGCGCGAAAGCAAGTACCAGGTGCTGGTGTGTGCCCACAGCTCTCTTATCAGATAATGCAAATACATAACTCTTAAACTTAAGTAAATTCATTACTGCTGGCTCGAACAGTCTCCTTGTGTAGACGTTTAAACATCATATTGCTGTTTTTGTCTTGTAACTTATTTAAGCCAAATTTTTTTGAAAATTTTTTTTTTGCTGGGCAGGTGGGCAGTTGAATTTGAGTAGCTTATGCGTAGTCGAATATCTTGTCCTTACCATTGCTAGCGACAGATGTGGCCAACAAGCAAACGGTAGTAAAGATAAATCGTTGATTGTTGTTGTTCTGCTTCTTTTTATTGTTATTTTAAAATTTTCACAAGTGTCGTGACACCTGTCACGGTCGCCATGTAGTAATTGAAGTATTACAGGGGGTAATAGATTGCTCCAAGACAAAAGGTTTGATCAAGTTGAAGTTCTTTATTCGAATGTAAAGTACAGGAAAAGCCTGTCTTTCTTTTACAACGCCTTTTCTTAGATTAATTCTTAATTCTTTAACAATATTTTCGTATAGCTAAGACCGCGCAGCTGCGCTGCCAGTGACGCCGGCAGAGGAGCGGTCTGCTTATGTTTACATAAGAATATATATATATATATGTATGCCGCTTCAGCAGCAGAGTGAGGATGTATCATATTGCTTGGGAACTAAAAGGTCGCGCATGTAAGTTCTGCGGAGTCAGCAATATCCAGTGCCATGCACTCATGGCATGACACTTGAATGTTGTATACATAAATATGGTATACATGAATATAGTAACAAAGTGTTACATTATATTATTAATATGTTTCACTTAATACAGTGATCGCAACATGCTACATCCCCCTACTTTAGAAAAATAACGTAATTAGATGAAGTTATTTTCTTAATAGGTTTACTTGTAATAGAAAAAAATTTTTTATTTTTTTTGTTTTTGCATTTTTGCATTTTTGATGGTATATATATGTATTCATATTCAAAAGTAAAAATTGTTTTGTTTACTAGATCGAATCAGTAAATATTTGTATATTTTTTTTCATAGAGTAAAGTTTTTATTCTATGTTTTTGTTCCAGGTATGGCCATATTTGAGATATTATGAGAAAATTAAAATGATTATGAACTAAAAACCTTTAACCTATCTTTATGTACTATTTGTTTCTTATTTTTATTGTGTTTAATTTAAACGTTATCCCTATTTTCTATTGCTTCTATTGTATATGGGCCTAAATACTTGGATTCTAGCTTATGGCCCGTATCATTTCTTAATAAAACTTTATTTCCTACTTCTAATTCAATATTGTTTACTTTTCTATCATAAAATACTTTATTTTTAGCTTTATGTTGTTCTAACATAATTTTGGCTCTTATAGGCCTGTTCTAATCTAAATTTTGATTTCTTAGCATAATCTTCTATATTATAAAGTGATTTTATTATATCTATATTGTTAAATTGTTTTGGTAAATTTGGAGATTTACCAAATACTAACTCATATGGACAATAATTATGTGCCATAGGGGGTGTTGTATTAAAACAATATGCGAAGTATCGTATCCATACATCCCAGTCTGTTTTGTCGAGGTGTTTTGTTTTTGAGGTCAAGGACTGCTTGCACTGCTCAAGCAGAAATTTTGGCGCAATGAAGGTCGCAAATACGTTGGAGCAGTCAATCTTATATGCAATATGCAGTCTACCCCGTCTATCGTGAACGCAGAAATCCAGCATTTCATACCACAGGAATTGATTTTTGTCGCCCTACAATGTAGAAACTGCAAAGCAGAAACTAGTAACAGAGCACCTATCAAATTCTACATGGCGGTTTTGTCTGTTTTTTTATGAAGGCCACTCATTCAGCGTAGGTTTGGAATCTTTCAACAGAGTCTTTTGCGCTGAGACAATTTATAAGTCGGCCGATTCCATCCACGATTTGGAAAGATGCCACCAATTTCGTTGGAGAAAAAAATGAGCTCGTCAAACACAGGTAGTTATTTTCATAGAAAATCTGGATGATCTGGATATCCTGACGCTCAACTACTTCTTGTATGGGCAACTTAATTTGACTTTTGGGTCGTCTCTGAATAAATCTATTGAAAAACATTTTTGAAAAAGTGGATCAACGAATATCTATTTTTCGTTCAATAAAAAGGTAAATGATAAACTTCAAGGCTTCAGTCGGGCTCGATGGTGATCATCAAGGATAAAAATCTACCTTCTTTAAGGTGGCCTCTTTTTGGAGTCAAATCCAACATACAAGGAACCGATGAAATCGGCATAATGGCCATACTTCGTACTGCCAAGGGATTCTTCAAGCGAGTTGTCAGCAAGCTGGCCGTTCTACAAACAAAGTACAAAGGGCAAAGTGCCGTAGAGTGAATATACATATTTTGCATAGCAATTAGACTGTCGCGGCTTATACATACACACATACACACGCAATATTTTAATAGCTCCGCACTTCCCAAGCAGAGTGTAAGAATCAGTGCAACGTTTGATTCTTCGTGTTCACGCATATTCACAAAGCAGAAAATATTGTACAGCTACCAAATGCCTGGAGAGCTGAAATTCTATAAAGAGAAGACTGCGGCTGTGTGAAGACTGCTGACGGCGTGAAACAAATTTGTAAATGTGGAAAAAGTAAGTGAATTTAATGTAGTTGAACTGCAAATACGGCTGGACCCAATGGGGCAAATGCGACTTAATTTCTATTTGGCTCAAACTAATTTAAAAAAATTGATTTACTTCAACTGGCCACGGATGATCACATGGATTTTTTAAATGCTTTTATGTTAACAAATCAGATAATCTCGGGATTTTTTGGGAGCCCGAGAATTCAGCGGCGTCAATCCGACGGCTGTGCGTCAAAATCCCAAGGAAATTACTACATCCTTTTTTCCTTAATTCAACTCATCTCGATTGCCAGATTTGCCGTTTCCAAAATTCAATAGCAACAATATGGATTGGCCAGACTTTTATTTAGACGCAATTCGTTCAGTCGAAATTGTCAAGGAGAATTATAACAAGGGGATGAATTTATCGAAGGCTCGATTTGAAAATCAACTTATGCATTTTAAACCAATTTTCAATCTGCAAACCAATTATTCGTATTTTCGTATACATGCTTTGCATAGTCAGCTTTTTATCCCAGCTTCCGAGAGAATTACCCATTAACAACACCCTTGCTACATAAAAAAATGCTTGCGCTTTTGTTCTTGCTGATACCTACCGGGCGTTTCTACTTGAGGTTGCCTTAGTTTTAGGGATGTCTTTTAGACTGTACACATATAAAAGGTAAGTATTTCACCTATATCGAGGTGATTCTAGGTGATCCTTGTTAGTTTTATTCCACCAAAGTTTAAAGAGTACCAATATTTAGTTTATTTTTTTAACGCTAGTTATTAGTTTAATATTAATTTTAGTGATTAAATTTAGTGAACTTATGCAACAGATAATAAATAATGAACATTTCTAGAAAAAGAAAAGATCTAAAATCGATTGTTTAATGCGCTCAATATTCAGTTGAAAAGTTCTCATACTTACTAAAAATGTCCAAATAAAAAGCGATTTTAAAAATCTTTTGGATTTGTAGTCTTTGAAATGTTCTCTATCGATTATGTATATACTTTTTGTCAAACGCGTTCATCAACAAAATGTTTTTTGCAACGCTTTTCGGGATCCGTTCTGCGGCGTGTGGGATATTTCTCTAGCTTCCAACAAAACATCAAAGATATCTTCGCGACTCGTTTTTTGCGATCGTCACTACTACAAATACGAGTTGTCATCCGTATTTCAGTCTTAAGGCTAAAGAATGGCAAATACCCAATAACTTGAATCTAGCAGACCCACATTTCTTCAGGACACAAAAAGTCGATTTTGCTAATCGGAGCATCATAGGGCGCTCAGTGTTGGCAGCAGTTGTCAGATCTACTACCACTGAGAATTTAGAGTTAGCTGATATTGTCAAGCGTATTTGGGAAGCCGATATTAATTATTCCTCGTGGCAATCAATTCCGTCCGATGATGATCGCTGTGAGCAACATTTCTTGCCCAAAACCGTGATCTTCAATCTGGAGAATATTCGGGGCGCCTTCCAACAAATCAAAGATTTTCTTAACTCGGAGTCTCGTTTCCAATGGCAATGAGGAGATTTCCAATCCTAGAAAAAAGGTGGGTTCAAAACCTACAATGAAAGGCATAATATAGGGCTTTCATTCAAGAATATCTCGATTTGCATCAAAACAAGCAACATTCTCACAATTCTCTTTGCCTCATTATTGCGTCCACTTGGATAAAACTTATAATAAAGGGCTGACATCATATCGCCTGGATGTTTGCCTTTGGACCTTTTTAATTCAAATCAGAAACGCCGTTATTATAAAAGTTATAGTTATTATAGTCTATCCGCTGATCGTGTACATTGTAGTATGTTATATGCCAAACAAGCATATGCCCACCGTATTGTAGTGTATACAATATGTAAAGTGGTCATATGCCCAAATTTAATGTTAGAGTATCAAGCGCATAAACATAGAGACACTTTGTCCCTTTGTTTACATAATATAACCGCCGTCAAGTGCCGCAATATGATCAGCCACTTATATGTGGAACTGCAGAGTAAGCACTATGACGTTTCGACCATTCGGTACCAAGCGCATGTATGTATATACCTTCTGCATATACATACATATTTCACAATATATATATGTCATGCTATATACTCCCGTTCTGTCGCTGCTTTGAGCGACAGAACTCAAATTACTTATATACTAAAACTCTTAGGCTACAATAAATTCAATTCGGTTTATACCGTCAAGGAGCAATCAATGTTTTATTATTTGATTGTAAACATCAACTTTACATGGCCACCGTGACAAGTGTCACGACACTTGTACAACAAGAAAAAATGTAACAAAAAAAAATTGCAAAATCTTATGTAAAACCCAAAAAAAAAAGAAAAACTACAACCAACAAACATATATATAAAAACAATTTAGAAGGATAAAAAAAAAAGGAAAAGAGATAATATGATGATAACGCAAAACCAATCCAAATAAAAAAAATACCTACCAAGCAACCAGCAGACAACCAACCAACCAACCAACAAACAACAATAATGTTTAAAAACATTTAACATTACACAAAAAGGACAACAATTGGCAGTTCAAAAATCAAAAATCAACATGAAATTTATTGCTATCATTTCTACCTGCCCACATCTGTTAATACCGATGAGAAGGACAGAATGCTGGAATACGCATAAGCCACTCCTACCTCCTACCTACTTTGAATATAAATTGGTGCGAAGACCGGCACCAGTACCGCCTGAGCCCATAGGCCCCGGACATCAGCAGCAGTCAAATAGAGAAGTTTAAGCCAACAAAACAAAAACAACAAGCCTGTGCGACCAGCACCGGCTCCGCCAACGCGACAAGTTGCGCCCAAAGATCCGACAGTGCTACAATGAGCACACAACGTGGAACCGACAACGCTACATAGAGCGTAAATATATATGCATATAAAAACACATACCTTCGCCAAGAGCGAAGAAACGCAATTAGGCCGCGAATACGCATAGGCCTAATTGCCATTAATTTTAAAAAATATTAAAACTTAACCAGAGGCGAACATGCCGGTTGAAACATACTAACCAAAAACACGATAGGCTATTTACTAACAAATGTGGTTGGAGAATTTTTTTTTATTAAATTTAAATTAAGCGAAATGTATACATGAATTGTGAGCCAACCGCATTATTCTAAAACACCAATTTTTCCACGTCTCTGGCGCTTAGTTTTCAACTAAGCCGCATTTAAAAATTGATTTATCTTTGTCGTTTTTATCACGAACTAGGTTACTGTTCAAATTTCCAAAAGGAATTAATATAATGAAAATTTATACTTTTCCAAAATTTTAATTTTTATATTTTTTCCATTATTGCACTAATTTTGAAAAAAAAAAAATCAATATAAGGAATTCTTATGCTTTTCCCACTTTTTCTCTCCCTATATTGAGTATACATACAGTGTATACAGTTTTTATACCCTTGCAGAGGGTATATTAATTTTGGTCAGAAGTTTGCAACGCACAGAAGGAAGCATCTCCGACTATATAAAGTATATATATTCTTGATCAGCATGAATAGCCGAGTCGATATGACCATGTCCGTCTGTCCGTCTGTCCGTCTGTCTGGATCAACAGCTTCTCCTCCGAGACCATAAGAGCTACAGAGCTGAGATTTTCAGCATAGGCTCCTTTTTGCTGCAGGCATTGTATATCTCGGAATCATCCCGATCGGACGACTATATCATATAGCTCCCATAGGAACGATCGGTCATAAATACGGTTTATCCTCAATAACTCCGTTGTTTTTTGACCGAATGCCACGAAATTTGATATTTATGAGTTTAATATGCTTCTTGATACTTCCACCAAGTTTGATTAGTATCGGACGACTATATCATATAGCTCTCATAGGAACGATCGGTCATAAATAAGGATTATCCTCAATAACTGTTGTTTTTCAACCGAATGCCACGAAATTTGATATTTATGAGTTTAATATGCTTCTTGATACTTCAACTAAGTTTGATCTGAATCGGACGACTATATCATATAGCTCCCATAGGAACGATCGGTCATGAATAAGCTTTATCCTCAATAATTCAGTTGTTTTTCAACCGAATGCCACGAAATTTGATATTTGTGAGTTTAATATACTTCTTAATACTTCAATCAAGTTTTATCAGAATCGGTTGGCTATATCATATAGCTGCTATAGGAATAATCGGTACAAAAAAAAATTTTGTATGAAAAATTTTTTTTCTCAAAATTTTGAATTTGTAAATTTGGTATGTTTAATTTACAATAATGCTTCCGGTGAATTATATAGAGAAAATCTGCAAGGGTATACGAACTTCGGCACGGCCGAAGTTAGTCCATCTTACTAGTTATTAGTATGTAGTATGAGCAGGTCAAATAATATACATAGATACTGAACTTAAATTTTAGAATAGAGAAATGGAATAAACAAACATAAGGACAGTTTTAAAAATCTGAAAAAATAAAATACAAAAAATATATTTCATTTTTCATTAAAGAACAAAAATGAAGCAAATTTTAAATTGAAAACAGAAAGTAATTTTGATTTAGAAAACAAATGAAATGACTGTTTAAAACACAAGGAAACAATTGAGAAAACGATAATATGCTAATGTAGTATAAGGAACACAAACACAATTGCACAAGCACAATTTTCCTTTGCCCCTGTATAGAGTATACACAATTTGTATACAATGGGTTGGTTTGGTAGCTCAGAAGAGGTAAAGAATAACACGGCCAAAGTGGTCAATAGTGTAAAAATGGTAAACCATAATGAGTTTGATAAATCGTTTATGTGCCCAAATAAAAGTGCACCGATTTCAAACTTAACAAAAGCAAAGCACATTAAATGTTTAATAAAACATTCGCGAAATAATCTATACAAATTTAAATAGATTACCGCAATTGCACTTAACGCAAGGAAGTAACGTGTTTAAAAAACTAAGGGAAAACCTTATATATATATCGGAGATATAACTGCGCAAGCAGTTGGCCGTAGCGTATATTGACGAAGGCGTAGACCTAGTAAGTGCGGATAAATTCTCAACCAAAGCATCCTTATCAGCCATGATTTACAATTGTGAACATGAAAAGATCCGCTTCATACTAGAAGCAGGCAATTTCAGTAATTTTAATGATGGAATGAGTCAATATATTCATCACAGCACAAAGATTACTGGAAACGCCGGCACTGTCTACTATTGCAAAGGCACTAATAGTCGTTGTAAACAAAGAGGTTACTATAACCGAGGCAATCAAAAACCATACAGAGGTAATTACCAAAACAGAGGTAATTACCACAACATCTATGATAACAATACTAGAGGCAAAAATAAAGGATACTCAAACAGAGGCCACAACAATAATTGTGTGCGTTATAGGCACCAATATCAAGGCAAAGGAAAGCATAGAGGTCAAAACTACTATAACCAAAATCGGAATAACAATAACAGTAATGTGAGAGTGGCGCACAACAGTTGGGAAAACTCTCAAAACACTTTAAGTACGAACCAATAAAAAAATAAATTACATTTAAAAAAAAAAAAACAAAAATTTTAATCTCAATATTAGAAAAACAACCTTAACATTTTTAAATACAACAAACAAAACATGACAATCATAAAAACCAAGGGAAAGACAATTTTGTGGCAGATGCCCTATCACGGATAACAATATCCGAAATATCCAAAAAAGACATACAAAATAAAGTCCTGAAAGTCACTACCAGGCAACAGTATAGACAGAAAGAATCCTGCGCAGGAAATGTACAAGTAGATTTGCTTATGCAAACATTTAACAACGCTTCTAAGCCCAACTTATATGAAATCATTTATTATGACGTATTAAGTAAAGTAGTGGCCTTGCACATAAGAAACAACACATGTTTTTAGGAGCATGGAAAGAAGATTATTGCAAGAATTGATGTTTGCAATCTGTACACCAATGAAACATTCGAATTAGGTCAATTCTTCCAAAAAAAATCATCACGCCCTTCTCCCCGCTTACAGCCGTCAAGTTACCTAACACGAGTTCGTCTACATACAAGTTTTAGTTGTGTTCGCCGTTGTTGTGTCATGCACGTATGTATGCATGCAAGTACTTTACCTATTTATGTATGGATGTACAAAGTTTGAGCTGTTCATCAGAAAGTGCCGAACCAATAATAAATTGAGTTCGAACAGCATGGTGTAAATATTTTGCATTTCAACTTCTAGTGAGTGACGCATAGTGTAACATGTTCATATATTCAAATATTATTACAAATGTATTGTAGCACTTAGTTGCATTTTCGGTAATAAGATGCATGGGGCTGGACAGTGCTGTGTCGGCAGACTTAAGCCGTCGCGGCTCTGTCACCAAGTGAACATGATACATCCCCTCTCACTCCCGCGGTGACTCTTTGCCAGCCTATTACATATGTAAGCATTTATACATAAGCAGACCGCTCCTCTGCCGGCGTCACTGGCATCGCAGTTTCGCGGTTTAACTAAGAATTAATAAATAAATTTTAGTCTGAGTGAAAATAACAGTTTTATTCATCTTGCGGGTGAAAATATGTTAACCAAAGAATGTCGAAGAATAATAATTAAAGTGGATGATCGGGGACATTTGGTTAACATTACAATAGTGTAAATATAAATATCAAAGAAACTAACTTCGGACGTGCCGAAGTTTGTATACCCATGCAGATTAATTGATTACTATCTCCGTCATATCGGATTCAAGATATTTTAAAAATTGAAAATATAAAATTTAAAAAAATTTGAAATAAAAAAAAAAGTAAACAGAAATTCGAGTTCGCCACGACCAGGCTGGAAATGCCACGAGTGCACTGATCAACGCATGTTGCCTGATGATAAAAATTATGGCGTCATTGAAAAATATCCAGTCCCTACAGCCTTGGATAGCGCTAGAAGATTCGTTGCATTTTGCATTTACTATAGACGTTTCATCAAAAATTTCGCGGATGATTCGCGGTACATAACACGATTATGTAAAAAGAATGCCAATTTTCAATGGTCCGATGAATGTCAAAATGCATTCGATTATTTAAAAAAGGCTTTAATTAAATCCACATTATTGAAGTATCCAGATTTCGATAAAAAATTTTGCATAATTACTGATGCAAGTAAACACGTCTGTGGAGCTGTTGTAACACAAAAATATGGAGATAAACAACTCCCAGTTGCTTATGCTTCACGCTCATTCACCAAAGGTGAAAACAACAAATCAAGTACAGAACAAGAATTAGCAGCTATCCACTGGGCAATCACATACTTCAGACCATACATTTATGGCAAACATTTTTCAGTAAAGACAGACCACAGACCATTAACTTATTTGTTTTCAATGACAAATCCAAGTTCAAAACTAACTAGAATGAGACTAGATCTAGAAGAATATGATTTAACAGTAGAATATCTCAAGGGAAAAGATAATTTTGTAGCTGATGCGCTTTCACGCATCAATATTAATGATTTAAAAGACATACAAAATAAAGTCCTGAAAGTCACTACTAGGCAACAGTATAGACAGAAAGAATCCTTCGCAGGAAATGTACAAGTAAATTTGCCTATGCAAACACTTGACAACGCTTCTAAGCCCAGCGTATATGAAGTCATTTGTAATGATGAAGTACGTAAAGTAATGGCCTTGCATATAAGAAACAATACATGTTTTTTAAACATGGAAAGAAAATTATTGAATCGATGTTAATGATCTGTACACCATTGTAACCTTCGACTTAGGTCAATTTTTCCAAAGGCTTGAAAAGCAAGCCAGTATACTCAAGATTAGCCAACTCAAAATGGCAGCGTGCGAAAAGATATTTGAATTAATTTCAATTGAATCTTTCAAAAATATGGGCAATAAAATATTGAATATATATATATTAAGAGTAGCGGTACTCAGGCCGGTGACCCTAATAGAAAATGTAAAAGATCAAGAAGCGATACTGTCTAAATTTCATGACGATCCAACTCAAGGAGGTCATAATGGCATTACAAGAACGCTAGCTAAAATAAAACGACATTACTATTGGAAAAAAATGACTCGTCACGTCAAAGAGTACGTACGTAAATGTCAAAAATGCCAAAAATCAAAAACAACAACTCATATTAAGACTCCAATGACTTTAACTGAAACACCGATTACAGCTTTCGATAGAGTGATAGTGATACTATAGGTCCACTACCATGCTCAGAGAGTGGCAATGAATATGCAGTTACGCTAATATACGATTTAACTAAGTATTTAGTAACCATTCCAATTCCAAACAAAAGTGCAACAACTGTTGCCAAAGCTATATTTGAAAACGTTCACTACGGACATGGGAACAGAATATAGGAATTTAGTAATAAATGATTTGTGCAAATATTTAAAGATAGACAACATAACGTCTACTGCACATCATCACCAAAATTAAAGGTACAGTAGAACGAAGTCATAGAACATTCAATGAATACGTACGTTCATACATATCTGCAGACAAAACCGATTGGGAAAAAAAAACTTTATATATATATGCATATGTCAATAATTCAAAAAAAAAATAATTAAAAATATATATTACAATAAATAAATCGAATAAAATTTCTAATAAATCTAAAATATATTATTAAGTAAAAAGAAAGGAATCAATTTTTTTAACTAGAAAGATGGACTAACTTCGGCCGTGCCGAAGTTCGTATACCCTTGCAGATTTTCTCTATATAATTCACCAGAAGCATTATTGTAAATTAAACATACCAAATTTACAAATTCAAAATTTTGAGCTTGAGGAAAAAAATTTTTCATACAAAATTTTTTTTTGTACCGATTGTTCCTATAGCAGCTATATGATATAGCCAACCGATTCTGATAAAACTTGATTGAAGTATTAAGAAGTTTATTAAACTCACAAATATCAAATTTCGTGGCATTCGGTTGAAAAACAACAGTTATTGAGGATAAACCGTATTTATGACCGATCGTTCCTATGGGAGCTATATGATATAGTCGTCCGATTCTGATCAAACTTGGTTAAAGTATCGAGAAGCATATTAAACTCATAAATATCAAATTTCGTGGCATTCGGTTGAAAAACAACAGAGTTATTGAGGATAAACCTTATTCATGACCGATCGTTCCTATGAGAGCTATATGATATAGTCATCCGATTCAGATCAAACTTGGTTGAAGTATCAAAAAGCATATTAAACTCATAAATATCAAATTTCGTGGCATTCGGTTGAAAAACAACAGAGTTATTGAGGATAAACCTTATTCATGACCGATCGTTCCTATGGGAGCTATATGATATAGTCGTCCGATTCTGATCAAACTTGGTTAAAGTATCGAGAAGCATATTAAACTCATAAATATCAAATTTCGTGGCATTCAGTTGAAAAACAACAGAGTTATTGAGGATAAAGCTTATTCCTGACCGATCGTTCCTATGGGAGCTATATGATATAGTCGTCCGATCGGGATGATTCCGAGATATACAATGCCTGCAGCAAAAAGGAGCCTATGCTGAAAATCTCAGCTCTGTAGCTCTTATGGTCTCGGAGGAGAAGCTGTTGATCCAGACAGACGGACAGACGGACAGACGGACATGGTCATATCGACTCGGCTATTCATGCTGATCAAGAATATATATACTTTATATAGTCGGAGATGCTTCCTTCTGTGCGTTGCAAACTTCTGACCAAAATTAATATACCCTCTGCAAGGGTATAATAATACAAAAAATGTCTTACAATATAATAATATACAATATAATATTAAATAACTACATAATAATATTACGTTATTTCTCTAAAAATGGAGGTGTAGCATTGTCTTCGCCTCAACAATGCTATCGTGTTCGTATACTATGCCTCAGAAGCTTAGATTTTTAAATAGTCAGCGACAGAACTAGCATCAGAACCATCGATAGAGTTAATCATTTTTTTTTAGCAAAGCAAACCCAATAAATACGGCTGATAATCACACAATCGAGGAGTTCATTTTCAGAAGCCATAGAGTCAACACCAAAGAAAGAGTTCACTTTCAGCAGCCATCGAGTCAACATCATAGGAGGAGTTCAATTTCAGCAGTCAGCGAATCCTGAGAAAGGAAACTAAGCATCAAAGTTTAATATCCACAATGATTCCCACTGGCAGGGAATAAGGACTAGATATCAACCAGGATTTATTCAAAGGATACCCAGTACATCCGGTCACCAGAGAAGATATCAACAAGGATACTGGACAAGAATATAAACAAGGATTTATTCAAAGGATACCCAGTACAACCGGTCACCAGAGAAGATATCAACAAGGATATTGGACAAGAATATCAACAAGGAATGATTCAAAGGATACCCAGTACACCCGGTCTCCAGAGAAGATGTCAACAAGGATATTGGACAAGAATATCAACAAGGATTTATTCAAAGGATACTCAGTACACCCGGTCACCAGAAAAGATATCAACAAAGATATTGTACAAGAACATCAACAAGGATTTACTCAACTAGCGTCAAGGATACTCCAGCAGTGAGGATATCAACCAGGATATTAAACTAAAACAACAACAAGGATTTAATCAACCCAGTACAACCGGTCATCAGCAAAACCATCAGATAGGTTAGTTAATCCAAAATCCAGCACTTATACCCAGTGTACTCCTAGTACACCAGCGAGACAAACCATCCAAGGCAGTGGAGAACTACCGACGTGCGGTCAATACTAAAACATAAGTAAACATGGGAGTAAAATGGATCACCTATCGCCGTAAAGCGGAGTTGGAATCGTTTTGCACAGAACTTGGACTGGCCTCTGGCGGAACCGTCGAGGAAATGCGCAGCAGATTTTTCAGCTTTGCATCTCGGGAAGACCATCGGCCGTCAGTGCTGGCCCGTCTATCGGAGTTGGAGGCACAATACGGACAGGTATCAACTACAGAGAAGACACTAGACGTAAAACCTCGTTCTCGTTCGGTTCCACCCGCTAAACCAGAAGAAAAGGATTCTCCTGCATAACTAGAAGTGTATAAGTCTCAAGATACGTTAGCCAAGATTCCGGCTCCACCTATACTACAGCCCAGCTCAACGAATATCACATTAAATGTTCTCACAGCCAGAGCAGCCACCGTTTCTCTCCCTCAAAAGGTAGAAAACGCAAACTATGCGATTGTAGCGGAGAAAATTGGCAAGTGGGGAATTATTTTTGATGGATCTGCGGACCCTCTTTACTTCTTAGAAAAGATGGAGACCAGAGCAGCTACTTACCTGATTGACCCCGAGTGTTTGCCCCAGATGATGTCTATCTTATTCACTGGACGAGCAGAAGGATGGTGGCAAACTAGCGATCTAGTAGACGCATCATGGATCTATTTCCAACGAGAATTCTTGGAGTTTTTCCTGCCCCCCAGATATTTCGAGCAGTTGGAAGATGCCATCCGCGCACGGAAACAACGGGGCGGGGAGCCTTTTAAACAGTATCTCGTTGAGTTGCGACTTATGATGAGGAGAGCCGAATACACCCCCCCACAGGAACTTGATCGGATTTACGACAATTTATATCCGGAATATCAACTGTACACACGACGGATTGACTTCCGGGACTTAAGTGAACTGACCAAGTTCATAATAAACTTTGAAACTATAAGGAATAAGCATTCGACGGGTTACTCCACCGGACGTTTTGCGCAGTCTAGTCAGCCAGCAAAACCCCCTGTTACGCCAGTACAGTTCGCCGGGAATAACATAAACGACACCCATAGATCCCGAAGGGAGATGAAGACCGTCAAGGGAAACTGGCACCAATAACCCAGCTATTTGTCAAGTAAACGAAACCCCAGTGGATACTCGTGTGGCCTGCCGTAATTGTAATGAAACTGGCCACTTTGCGAGACAGTGTCCAAATCAGAGAAGGCTTTTCTGTTGGCAATGCGGCAAAAGAGGGCTCCGCACCATCGATTGTTGCAGGAGTTGGGGAAACGCCAGGCGCATTCGCTTGCACGGGGAGCAGACGAAGGAAGCGCCAAAACAACCTCATGCTTAAAGCGACTTCGATACGAGGGAGGCCGTATTCTGGCTCAAGTTAATATTAAGGGAACAGAAGTCAATGCAACGTTGGATACAGGAGCTACCAGGAGTTTCATAAGTCAGTCTTTAGCCCAACAAGTAGGCTCAACGGAAGACTGGAAACAAGTTCGCACAATTATCAATTTGGCGGACGGATCACAAAAGGAAATCTCCCAGGCCATCAGTTTGGAAGTGAGATTACGAGTACAAACAGCGATAGTATCGATGTTGGTGTTGCCAGGTATCATGGATCACTTCATCTTGGGCACTGACTTCCTACGTGATATGCGAGCCACGATTTGATGTGGCGAAAATTACGTGCAGCTGGAATCATTGCTGCAGCAATCTGGCGAATGTTCCCCCAGAGATTCAACTGTAAAGGAGGCTCCCTCGACTCTTGCGCTCAGCAACCCAGATGACAAGCAAAGAACCGAAACACCAGATGTAACTTTTTCTACTCAGAGAGAACCGAAGCAAGAACCTGATTCTATCCGAAGTTCAGTGTTACCTCCACTCGACTACAAGGCAAGATTGTGTCCCTTCCGGAAGCCTCCCCTGTCAGATCCCGTGCTCGCCTTCACGGAAATCTCAGTAGCGACACATTTAGTAGTGCTCGAAGAAGCATCGCCAATATCCGAGTCATCCGAATCATCACAGTCCGAGAGTTTCGATGAAGATCCTGTGCTCGACTCGATGATAGCAGAGTTCCTAGCGAAGGAACTACCTAAGTTTGACACCCTACAAGGTGGAGCATGTCATCACCATGAAGGATGATCGTCCCATAAAGCAACTTTATTATCCAAGGAAGCCATTGCGGCAGAAGATAATCAATGACAACGTGGATCAATTATTGCAGGAAGATCGGATTGAACCCTCTAAGAGTCCTCACAGTGCCCCGATAGTACTGGTGGGTAAGAAAACAGGAAACGTGCGGATGTGTATAGATTTCCGACAGCTCAACGCCCAATCTATACGAGATGCTTACCCACTACCTCGAATTAGTTACATCCTGGAGAAGCTGCGAAATGCCAAATTTATCTCTACGTTGGATCTCAAGAGCGGGTACTGGCAAATCCCCCTGGCAAAGGCAAGCCGCGAGTAACGCGGTGCACCGTTCCCGGTCGCGGGCTTTTCCAATGGAAAGTGATGCCTTTCGTACTCCATTCCGCTGCCGCAACGTTCCAGCGTGCGGTGGACAGTGTGATTGGACCCAAGATGGATCCCTTCGCATTCGCTTACTTAGATGACATAATCGTCGTCGGTAGGACTTTCGAAGAGCATATAAATCACCTGCAAGAAGTTTTCCGACGTTGGCGAGCAGCTAAGCTACGTATCAACCAAGCCAAGTGTAGATTTTTCAAACGCCGAATCCAATTCCTCAGCCACGTGATAAGTGAACAAGGCATACACACTGATCCAAGAAAAATAGACGCCGTGCGAGAACTGGCCCCACCGACGAACGTGCGTCATTTTCGACGATGTCTGGGCATCGCTTCTTGGTATAGGCGATTCGTCCCGGCATTCTACTGTGTCATACAGCCCATTACCACATTACTGAAGAAAAATACGATGTGGAACTGGGGTACGGAACAACAACAGGCCTTTGATGAGTTAAAATCTCGATTAACATCCGCTCCCATAATCGCTTGTCCGGATTTCAATGAGAAGTTCTACTTGCAGACGGACGCCAGTGGCGGATTGGGTGTAGTCTTGACTCAATACCAGGAAGGTTCAGAACGAGTGATCGCATACGCCAGCCGGCGTTTATTATCCCCAGAAGAAAAAAACTCACCTACCGAAAGAGAATGCCCAGCTATAGTTTGGGCAATTCGCAAAATGCGTTGCTACCTGGAAGGGTACCGATTCGAAAAGATAACAGACCATCAAGCCCTTAAGTGGCTCAATTCCATATATAATCCCATAGGACGTATCGCTCGCTGGGCACTGGAGTTGCAGCAGTATGACTTTGATATTCAATATCGCCGAGGAATGATGACACTTTTTTCTACGTAATATATAGTATCGTCCCAACGGATGTTATATTTAGTTATGAATTTCCTTTTTTTTTATTATCTATATTTTTAATAATTTTAAGTTTAGTTATTAGTCAATTCTCATATAGGTTTAATTTGTAGTTCATTAATTATATTCTAAGTCCCAAAGTCGGAACTAGTTTTTCTTTCAGTTCACTACTGCTCACCACTGCCAAAGCTCACCCATACACACGCACCTGCATTCACACATATACAACAGCCAAAATTACGCAGGCGTC
The DNA here is from genome assembly GCA_018150375.1 of Drosophila sturtevanti. Lineage (NCBI taxonomy): Eukaryota > Metazoa > Arthropoda > Insecta > Diptera > Drosophilidae > Drosophila > Drosophila sturtevanti. Next base: position 259 of record JAECWJ010000420.1, on the reverse strand, counting down.
TATGCAGCTAACTTTTGGAGTTAACTGTGTGCGTCGTAAACACCGACGAAGTAACTGGTGATGGAAAATTACTGACGGAAGCAGAAGACAAAAGGCATACGCAAAATAACGGCACGCAATAGAATTAGGCGACTGCAGCAGAAGCTGCCATCGATCTGATTGGTCGCTGCCGACGTCGATGTAGCAAAACGAGGCCAAGGGCAATGCAAGTTTAAAACTTGCAAATCAATTATCAAAAAGTTTTCAAAGTGAACACATC